>ML807368.1:96780-119974 GCA_009831015.1 Picea engelmannii
CTAATGGCCTAAAGCCGACATAAATAAAATAACATTACTAATCTAAATTACAACTAATGGCCTAAGGCTGACATAAATAAAATAACATTACTAATCTAATATGCCCCAATTAAGGGGTAATGAGCCAATATTAGGGCTTAACACAGTGCTTACAGTTTCTAAAGAGTCGTTGATATAGTTGCTAAATCGATAGATCCTTGTGATTCTTGTGCTAAATTTTTTGTTGAATTATACCAGTTCTGATCAGAGTGTGAGATTCACACTAATAACATTATAGTTATTGTTGTATAAAGTATTGGTTTTCAAAACTCTGGTATATTTTTCCGATTAGCAAAGGAGGAAATGGTTATACAAGCATGATCACAATATTCATTTGGATTCCTGTTTTTTTTATCTTTGAGAATAATAGAAAACAATAAAAATATATATATACAAAACCATAAAAAGAAAAAAAGTTATAATGAAAACAAATTTTGCAAATGGTGCTTTCATTTCTACGCTAAATTGGTTTTTGAAGTCACTCAAAACAGGAACCAACGAAGAAACTCGTGCATCACTGTCGGCAAGTAAAAAAAAACGCATTTCATTCCTTTTCTTTAACTCAGTTTGTTAAACACTATTTATGCATTCATGCACTCAATTCTTCGATGATCTCACATGATTGATTGCAGGTTTAATACTAACGTTTTTTAGGTTCAACGACCATCAATTTTGTAACTGAAGTGATTTTTCATGAATAACAACATTTTTCAGAAAAAACATGCTTTGATAAACAGTTTGAAGGAGTTGATCTTCATTATACATTTCATGACGATCTTGTTACATGTTGTTACACATGTGTTACATGTTGTTACACATGTGTTACATGCTGTTACACATGTATTTTACATGTTGTTACTCCTGTATTTGTAACATGTTGTTACTACACCTATTCATAAACCATTTTGCGTCATGATATGCTTACCTAAATTATTCCTTGTCAATACATTGATCATCCCTATGTTGAAGCCATCTTCCATTGCCTTATCCTTTATGACTTCACACATGCTTATCTTTCTGAGTTGCATACATCATTTCCTTTATCTTTTTCAGTTCATTTTTTCCTTTCCAGTTTTCCTTCTGAATAAAACAAACTCCCTTTCCATGATTACATTCCCTTGCCATGCACATTGTTTCTACTAAGATCTATCTTTTAGTCCTACCAATATTTTTATAAAAACTCGTGTTGACTGATATGGGATTCCTTAAGGCCCATCTTTCAACAGTCTTGCCCCATCGACCTCAACACCTTATCTGGGAAATAGACTAGAGTCCATTTTGAGTACCTATAGGCTTGCTTTCCTTAATGGCACGTTCTCTCACTGAAAATCATGGGAATACATCAATATCCCTTGATCATCAGATCTTGCAAGTAGCTCGACCTCAGCACATCCATTCACACTTCGCAAGATGTACTCGGGTACCTTGGCTCTCATTGACATCAATGGTGAGTTGTCTCGCATTGGTTAACGACATTCATCAATGGTCGGTAATCCAATGATTTCTCTTCTTGCTCGACATCGAAACATCCTTTCGCATGATTAGATATGTACCATCGAGTTTGTAGCAGGTGAAGACTATATACTATTTTTTGGCTCCCTCAGCAGTAACAACAAAATAATTCAGCTATATGAGAGTACTACCGTCCACTTTCATACTTCCTCTTTTCCATGATTCATCAGCAATAGTTCAAATCCCTCCACTTTGCATTCTTTGATTCAACAGTTACAGTAGTTGCAGTTACAATAGTTATAGTACAGCAGTGCAACTATCGCTGCAGTTACATTTTCATGATCTTGCAGCAGTGACACCTTCCATCTTCCAATAGTCACAGTCACATATTCTTTTCTCCAGCAATTATAGCAGTTGCAGCTACAACACCAGTCACGTTTTCCTGATCTAGCAGCCACAACAACTACATTTCTATTGCATAGTTCATCTACTTTTTGGGTGAGTGGAGGTATGTTGTTTTCTAAGCTTTAATCACACAATTCCTTATATGTTGACTTGAATATTTTGGAAAATTTCCTCGCCATGCTCTCTTTCCTTCCATAACCTACACTAAGTTGCATGAGGATATGCAACCACTTNCATCATTCCATTTACGATTCACTAACATTTCCTTTCCAACAACACTTTGTTTCATTTCGATTGATATACATATTGGCATGATTCATAAAGATAAAGAAAAGACTTTCTTATACACAATGATGCTTTCTTATGCACATTGATAGCTTATTATTATTATTTCCAATGAGTATATGACTAAATTATTGCAGCAAGAAAACAAATAAGTGAAATGAATGTTGTTAACACAAGAACCAACATTCTTTGTATTCATGGTTATCACACAAGAACCAACCATAAGAAAATTCCACATGTTGTTACACATATTTCACATGTTGTTACACATATATTACATGATATTACACATGTATTTTACATGATGCTACTCCTGTATTTCAGATCCTAGAAATATTCCTTATTAAAAAGACATCATCAATCAAAGCCAAAGTCTAAATGTCAAAAGTTCTTAAGAAAATCCATACACTGTTGCATGAGGACATAAAACAAGTTCAGTTGGGGGGGATGTTAGGACTCAGAAATGTCACATTTATATCCTCTTTTCCTTTCACCATTCCTTACATTTCATGGTCCTAATAAACCTTTTATCATACCATTTCCATACATACATTTGGGTTTCACCTTATTATTTTCCACTTTATTCAATTTAGTATTATAAGTGAATTTATGATTAAATATTAGAAAAATAACATATTTTCATTATATCTCAAGGTTGGATGAGTTTATGATGTGTACAGGTATATTTGAAGATTTCAACAACATCAAATATTACCACCTAGCCTCAAATTCGAATTTCATCTTCAAGCTTTGAAGATTTGAAGAATATTTGGGACAATCATTCAATCATATTCAAAGGAGAAGATCATGGAGATTTTGATGGCATATCTTATCCAAGATTTGTGAGAGATGTGTGGAGGATTTGAAGGGATCATATCTTGTAATAATAGGAAAGTGGTTGAGAGAATAGTGGATCTGTAATTATGAGACTCTTATCTTATCTTCAAGACTCTCATGTATAAAAGAGAGTGTTCTCTCTTCATTTGGGGGGAGTTACAGAGGAGAGATTAGACTTATATTAGCTTGAAGTCTTAGAAGGGGATTCTTAGGTTTGATTCTTTCATTGTTATTCTTTCATGCTTTGTCATTTGATTCTTGTAATATAATTTGAGATTGATTTATTGTGTGAGCTCACATATGTCTTTTGTAATTCAACTCTTCACATGTTGTATCGATTTCCTAGATTAATTTCATTTCAGTAATTTAGATTAGATTACTTCTACTTCAGTTCTGCATATATAGTGTGTGTGTTTCGTAAGCCTACGAACCTTGGATTGAAAAATTAAATAGTTGGGTAAGTACTACAATGGAATTAAACGACAATATTTTCGCCTAACACAAACAGTAGATAATTTATGCATACCACTCATCATGTTCCAATTCACTTCTTATCACATTGACTTGCTCATTTTATCATAATCGTATGGATTCGTTGTTTCTCTTAGACAACATTTGGGATAAACCTTTCCCTTTGAAAATATTCATTGGTTTTGTCTCTAAATAATACTCTTGGATTTTGGACACCCGCATTCCCCTGGTTCTTAGGAAATCTTGTTGCGACAGAACATCTTTCACAATAGGATAAGGCACATAAGCCTTGATCTTGTTGTACCCAATATAACTTCTAAAATGCTTAAGGGATTTGATAAGGGCATAAGCTTTCTTCTCGGTGATGGAGTAGTTCATCTCTGCATCCCTAATGGATTTAATCATGAAAGATATTTCTTTCTCATCATAATCCTTATTTTTTTTAACAACACTCCGGCTATAGTGTCTTCAAAAGCGAATGAGAAAATTATAAACTCACGAGAATAGTCAGGGATAACCAGGATAGGTGCCTTGGTGATGGCATCCTTAATGTTTGCAACGGATCCCAAGCTATTATTATCCCATCTGAAGGTGATGTATTTCTTAAGCAAGGAATTCATGAGTTTGATCATTTTGGCAAAATTTGGGATAAATTGTCTGATAAAGTTTATTTTGCCGAAGAATGATTATAAAGACTTCTTGTTAGTGGGAGATCGTATATTCTTGATCGATTCAACCATTTAGGGGTCGATAGAAATTCCTTATTTGGATACTATTTGTCTCAACAACTTCCCTTTATCTACATCGAAGATGGCCTTCTTGGGATTAATGGAAATAACATACTTTCTACACCGCTCAAATATTGTTCAAATCATCTTGGTATATATCTATGATATTCTCAATGAGATATCTAAAAGAAAAATCCATTTCTCTTTGAAAAGTGGAGCCAACATTCATGAGGCGGAAAGGCAGGTACATGAAAGTTCCCCATGGGGTAGTGATTGGGGTCTTGAGTTGGTCCTCCCTTTTAACCAAGACTTGGTTATAACTAGAGAAACCATCCAACATGGGCATCATCCCAACATCGGTAAATATTTGTAACAAATGTTCCATGATTAGGAGAGGGTATTTATATTTTAATGAGATTTGGTTAAGTTTCATAAAGTCAACACATAGTCTAATATCTCCATTCTTCTTCCTAACCACCATTGGGTTTGACATACATGAAGAATACATGATAGGGACTATGATACCAACATATACCATCTTTTGAAGCTCCTTCTGAATTTGGGGTGCCAACTTTGGATTAATATGTCTCAACTTTTATCTGAATGGTTTGTTTCCATCTACCATAAGAATGGCATGTTGAATGAAATCACTTATATATGCTTTTAGGTCATCATAACTCCAAGTGAAATCATCCTTGAATTGGAAAATAAGGTCTATTATTTTCCTTCTCTCGGAATTAGTAGTTCCTTTTCCTATTTTTACCATTCTCAACTCAATCTCTGTCCCAATGTTGAATTCCAACAATTTATCAGAATGGTCCTTGACAGGTTTTTCGTTATAAACGTCATTTCTATTAAACATTTGTTCCAAGGGAATACATCCTTTTGAGAGGGTGTTGTTGGGAAAGTATATAGCTTATAGATTCATGGAATCAAATAGGATATTTATTTGGGAGTTAGAGAATTCTTTACTGTCTTGTATGAATCTGAGGATCTAGGCATCATCATCAAAGACTTTCCAATGTTCTAGGTTGTCAGGGACCGAAGGTCTAAATACCACTTCCATTTTTCACAAGTATTGGAGAGGGACCTCACAAGGTTGTAGAGTGGAAGTATAGATAGCCAAGGCATCAACCACATGGTCTTCTTCTCTAAGTACTACTTCAATTAAGAATTCATCAAATATTTTCATAGCATCCCTCACTGAGTCCCTATACTTCTTCAACCTTTAATTTTTCATGGTGAACTTCTATGATATTGGTGTATTTTTAGAGTCTCTTACAACCCTCAAGCGCCTTATTTTCCTATCAAGGGATATATTGAGTCATATGAGCAAGGATTTGTATTCAACAATGTTATTTGTGCAATCATATTCAAGTCTATATGAGAAGTAAAAATTCTCCTTGGAAGGAGTTGTGAGAATAATTCCTGCCCCTGAACCGAAACTAGAGTGAGCGCGGTCAAATTCTAAGTTCCATGTCCCATTAGGGTCTCATAAAGGTTCTATTTGGAAGGTTAGATCGACTATGAAACATTTACCCATTATGTCATCTAAATAAAGTATCTCATCCATGGGACCCTTTGGGTGTTCGAGTTGGTATCTAACGTTGGGCTCTCTATAGAGGGTAATGAAACTAACATGGGGGTGAGGGATGGTAGCATATGATAGATCCATTTTAAGGATACCACCCAAGTTTTTTCCCCATTCCCTGGATAGTAGCACCCCCCATGCATATGGTGTGTCAATTACCACGACATTCATCATAATATAAATGCAAGGAAAGGTGGCTAATCTAACCTCGAGATCCTTGATAAGGACACACACCTAGATAGGTTTAGAGTTTACTCCAAATACACTTCATGACATTTGAAGGCCAAGCTATTGCATTACCCTTAGAGGCATGTTGCTTGTGGAAGAACCCAAGTCCAACATAAAATTATGCAGAGTGAGATCATTTATGAGGAGAGAAATAAAGAAGGGCACAATATTCTTTCCACTTTTCATGTTAATAGTCTCGGCATGGAGAATTATGGGGAGGTCCTCCTTGTATTGGGATCATTCCATATAAAAGTCTTGTGGTGAAGTAGGGTTGTTAATCCTTTATTCTTACTTAGGATCAAATGGTGATGAAAAATCATCAGGCTAGGGAGTTTCCACAATATTGTCACCCTCCTCAAGGATACAGGGGGTAGGAGTGTTAATTTCCTCCTCAGGGGAAGGATATTCCTCCTCCATATCTTCAGTTGCGAAGGCCTGGAAAAACATCTCAGTTTTCTTGATATTTGGAGATTGGGAATGCCACTTATTCTTGATGGGGTAGGGTTTTTCACAAGGTACATCCACCCATCCAATATTGCTCATGTCCAACTGATAGGGGGTATCATTTTCTTCTAAGGTATTGAGATTATTCATGATATTTTTTGGGATATTTCTAGGCTCTTAGCCTCTTGCTAGAGAGAGCTCACCCATGGATGGTTATCAAGCTCGATGACCTTAAGATTGTCCTGTATTTGAGAGGAAAAATCTTGGGCTTCCTTGAGAGTTTTAGGGGACTTGTCATTTAGTAAAAATTGGAATGTGCTTCAAAAGTGCACAAATATTTGTTCAAGGTGCCTCTACAGGTGTGCTTTTGGAAGGGAACTCCTTCATTAGGGTATTAAACATATCGTTGAGCTCCCTCGCGATCTCTTGCTCATATTTTTGTATCTCGTTAAATTGAGAGAAGAGGAAGGCAAGATATTTCTCATCACCCCACCTTTTTACGAAAGCATTTTCAAGTTCTTCCGAGATCTTGATACATTTTCCTAGAAGGTTGTTGTACCATTCCCTAGCTTCCCCTATTAGAGAGGTCGAGAAAATATTCATAATCACATCAGAGCGTTGGTTTCTAGCCTCATGGAGTTAAAATCCTTCATAGAATATTTTAAAATGAAAGTTATGCTTGATGTCATCACTACCAGAGAATTTAGAAAGCCATGAGTTATCCTTCTTAGACATGTTATTGAAACCACCACAGATTTTACTCATGTATAAAGGCCCAAACACCTTATTGTGTGTGCATTTTGCAGGATCCATGGGGAAGAAAGGCATGTACTGATGTCCCGTATGGGTCATCATCAATGGAGTCACCAGATGATCAATCCTAGATCATCTAAGGAAGGTGAGGGAATCACCCTCAGTGGAGTCATCAAGTAATAGTTTAAGGTAAGGGATTTTAGGAGAAGTTTAACAAAATATTTATCATTGAGGAGAATGACTCAATCCTCTCATAAAACGATGACAAAATGTTATCGTAGGATTTGTAGTTGTGCAAATCCCAACACAAGATCACCAAATCTTGTGTAACTATAGGAAATCCTACCATTGTCACCTTCGTAAGAAATCCCCTCATTTTAGGGATGGAAAAGGTCCACCACAAGGGAGGCTTCCTTAGTGACCTAGGGATCAAATTAGCAAGTTTTCTAGCCAAGCCTACTACCCCCTCTCTTGATCACCTAAGTCAAAGGTCTAGGTCAAGAAGAAATAAGAGGTAAGAAGATATTTGAGAACCTTCCCAGAACAAGAACACTTATAGCTTGTATATGATTATTTCCAAGTAAAAGTGTGCAAGTAATACCTCTTAAAGACGCTAGACAATAATTTTTTTTTATGTTTTTTGTAAAATTGTAGTAGTTAACAACAATAGGTAAATTGGAACAACAACAAAAAATTACACTTCAAAATTGCAACAATTTAGCATGAAAACTTAGCATTTAATCAATAGAACATCAACCAATTGTTATATGCAGTTTTTGAGTATGTATGACTACCTTTAAAACAAGGTATACAACAAATTAGTGTATGTTAGGATGTCTGTAGAAAAAGTATTTCAACAACAACAAGTATGTTAGTGAATTAGCTTAAGTTGGTAGAAAGCTTGAGAGATTGAAAATAGAGAATTTTTATATCACATTCACCACAAGAAAGCTTAAATGATTAGTGCCTTAGGGCTATGGAGTCTTTTACAACAACAATACAATATGTTTGGAGATGATAGTAGCAAGATCTCAGAGGTAGGGTTTGAAATATAAGGTGCTAGCACATTAGGGCCTTATATTTCAAGCCTTAAAGAGAAGGATTGCTAGAGTGCAAGTACTTTTGGGCTCTAGCATTTTTTTCTCCCTTCTTAAGTTCTTCAAATATGTCACAATCAAGAGCCTAGAATCAAACTCCTAAAGTGCTATCACTTTATGGCTTTAGGAGTTTAACTTAGGTAGGATTTCCTTCACAGATTGTGGATGAAGTTAACCTTGTGAGAGGAGGAAACACTTATGCTCCTCTCTTATGGTTTTACCGAGAAAAATATTCAATATGAATAAGTAAAATTTACCATAAACATTCAATGACATGAAATGAAATTGCATAAATTTACTTACTTCACCAATATATGACAATAGAAAACCCTAATGGCAGCAAATTCATCAAAAATATCAGCAAATTATAATGATCCATACGTTTCCTCCAAGAGATAGTGCATGAGTAAAAAGAGCAAATAACCCCAATAGAGCGAAAATTTAAGACTTGTCTCTCACAAAGGTGAGAAATGTGATGAGAAAATGAGTCTTGGCTAGCCATATTTATATCGAAAATCCTAGCCACCAAACAATTCTAATGAAAAGTCATGTCTTTACAGAAGAGGGCCGACTTCTTTAATTTTCCCTTTCAATTTACAAAAATTGAATTTTACATAAAATAAAACCCTAAAAAGGGTGATGTCATGCCCTAGTAGAGTAATGCTAGGCTCATGAGAGAGACACCAAGGCTGAAAATGTGGAACGTTGGGCCTCCAAAGGCCATATGTCCCTCTGTCAAGTGTCGGGGCCCATGCAACATGCCTCCTCCATCAATACATCAAGCAATCCATCAAAACCCTAGCCCCTATGTGACATCATGGGCTAGGAAGGTGATGTGTAGGCCTCCAAAGGACAATGTTCAAGTAGAGAAGGGTGGAATCCCATCCTCTCACAATGCCAAGATTCCTCCAAAGGTAAGATTCCCCCATCATCAAGGTGCAACACTCATCATAAAATGGTGTGCCATACGTGGGGTCTAGCATCCATCCTATGGGCAAGGTCCTGCAAAGACATACAAGTATGCCCTCAAAGGGTTCACAAGTCATATGAATCATGCCAATTAAGCCACATCTAATAAGAGAACCACCTGAACTTGTGCATCAAACCCCCCTTTTCAAACTAACAAATGCTCAAAGACCTTATAAAATTTTCCTAATTTAGGTATGGGAGGGGTGTCAAGGTGCCATATTGGGTTAACCAAGCCCCAAGTCAAGGGTTTTTCTCAAGGAGATCCTATCTAAGTCATGTAGTGAGTGTGAGGTGGATTTGGGGCAAGACTTCTAGGAATGGGGTTCTTGACATACAAGGGTTCGTATTGTCTCATTTATGGGTGCCTTTGTAGAGGGTGTGTTTCCCTTCATCCGCAATGCAACATTTTTCCAAGTCCTTTTATTTTCATTAATTGATTAAGACCCAAAACATTGAGTACTATGTGCAATGGAAAGTAAAGTGTACTGTCATGCCACTTGAAACTAGAAACACATAGAGTTCCATATGCAATAGAAAGTATGGGGCACCAAAAAATGCATTTCCTCAACAAGCGAGACCTTTATTAATTATGTGATTTGTTTTGCAAGTCCTTCATTTTTGGAGAAGTGTTTTATTGTTCCCATTACCTGATGACGAGCATCTAGAAGGATAATATTGTCTTTTATCTGTTTCTAGCTACAACACCTTTAGGCCTTTATCCCCTTCTTCCCATGAAATGAGGTACAATCCCTTCTTGGATCAATGGAACCGGAAACCCAAAAGATGAGGAAACAGAGGGGAAGAAGGATGGAAGGTGGTAAGTATGGATGGGAATGGTACAATGACCCTTCAAGGAACTACCTAGAAGCAACCCTTTTCCCGAGGGTGACCAACTTGCTAGGACATAATGATAACCACCAAGGTAAAATTAGGAAATAGTTATAATTTCCAAGCAAACATTTTATAATCAAGAAAGGATTCTTTGCAACATGTTCAAATGCTTCAAATATTAAAGTGACACTTACCATGACACCGGACTTGTTACCTCATGAAGCTAGACCTATTGTCCTCTGGGACCAAGCCGATGCATTGGATGTTGTTCTACTACTGGTGATGAGTGGTGATCAACATGAATAGGAGGGACCATGCTAGCTCTATTGTTCAATCCAACTCTCGACACTCCATGTTTGCTACATATGGGCCTTGAGACATGAAATCCTTAGTTACCCCTAGACTGAGGGGGTAACATGTCTAATATGGCATTGTGAACCATTGATAAATGATAAATGGTCACTCAATATATGTCTTATACTCTTTAACATGACAAGCAAAATGAAGGGGATCACTCATAATTTCTAACTATCCAAAATCTCATAATTTCTAACTATCCAAAATCGATCTTTGAAAAACTAGTTAAGACAACTCTCTAGCTATCCTAGAAAGGTGTGAAATGCAAAAGTTCATGTTTAATCCAAAGTAGATTTTTGAGTTAGGTTCTATTGAAACCATTACTTTTGAAAACCACAACATAACTTTGTGATGTTTTTGAACTTTTTGGGCATTGCTAATTGTTATATTACACCTACTTACATTATCTACAACATATTCTACATAACAAATTTAGTTGAGATAACAATGAACACCAATAAATGATTATAGTATTGTGAACTTTTTGAGCATTGCTAATTCTTATATTACACCTACTTACATTATTTACAACATATTCTACATAACAAATTTAGTTGAGATAACAATGAAAACCAATAAATGATTATAGTAATAGAGTCTCCGAATAGTAAATGTTTTTTTTTTTTACATGGTTCAAGTGTATTAGATTAAGGATGAGTATCAAGTGTATTAGATTAAGGATGAGTATGAAGTGTATTAGATTAAGAATGAGTATGAGTTAATGTCAATGTGTTACAAACACAAAATATCCCTAAGCTTGGTGTCACTATGTCACAAACTCCATTTTTTCTCAATAGGAAACTCTCTTTTTTATCATAGAGGTACTAAATGAACGTACAATTCCCTAACTTGCAAGCTCCACCAAAAAGATGGTCTATTACAAGTTACAACCTATTCTTATGAACCTATAAGTGTTTCTAATTGTTTTATCGCATTTGCCTCTTTTACTTATAATCTACCCAAAAATGAACACTTAAAATATAATTGTTATGTCAAAATCGATAAATTTTATATGCTTGAATATTGGTTTTACATTTTATATGCTTGAATATGGATTTCTTAAAATATAATTGTTATGTCAAAATCGATAAATTTTATATGCTTGAATATTGGTTTTACATTTTATATGCTTGAATATGGATTTCTGCGGTGTTAGTAATGAAATGTCCGACGTTGATTGATTCACGCAACCCTGCATATATTCATTGCATTCATTCATTGGTGGGCTTTGTCATGCAGAGTGAGTCTGTCCTGTTTTACTACTCATCACCGCCTTGTTTCAATGGGTGCAGTCTGCCACAGATGGATGGTTTCATCAATCATTAAAATCAGAGGCAGTGGAAGAAAACAAGCACTGTACCAGTCCGTGATAAGGGAGAGCTAAGTTATGGAATCTGTCATCTATACGGACAGACTGGTTGTTTGGCTTTATCATGCAGAATGAATCTGTCCTGTTACACTACTCCATCACCACGTTCATTCAATGGATGCAGTCTGCTGCAGAAGGATGGATGAATGGATCCATCAATCATTAAAATCAGAGGCAGTGGAAGGAAACAAGTAGCTGTACCAGTCCGTGATGAGGGAAAGCTAAGTTATGGAATCTGTCATCTATACAGACAGCTAATTATATATAGACAGAGTTTATACAACTTTATGCAGAGAGAAAAGAAGGGTGGCCAATATTCAGTATGTTAAGCAGCATTGAATGCTGTAGTATGTGGATTATAGGTTATCGGATTTGAATGAGTATTGAAAGTCAAGATAAGTTGATTATAAGCGTCCAACCACCTATAATCTACCTGCAGCATTCAATGCTGTGAATGTTGTATAGCAGGGTAGATATTATTTACCTAAAAGAAGTTAAATGCAATTCAGATCCGACGACCTATAATCCATCTATAATCCATCTGCAGCATTCAATGCTGAATAACAAGCTGAATATTGTTTACCGAAAAAAAAGTCATTGTCTAAACAGTGATCTATCAGCCAACCACTAACTGTATCATGTCTAAGGAAGCACTGACTTCAATTCTAATGGAGAAACTTTGGCTAATAACACTTTTACACCCACAGACTTTATACTTTGGCATTCCTATGCTGCTCTTCTCTTCTATTTTATTATTTTTGTTTTGGAAGGGTGTTGGTAGAGCAAGAGCTGGATTGAGTTGGGTATTTTAGCCCAGAGATGCCCAGTACTCCAAAGATATTTTCACTTTCAATGGGTAGGGCAAAGGTAAGATGGTAGTGGGCATGCAGGGAGGTAAACTGGAAAAAGGAATTCAAATGCAAATAATGAGTTAGCATATTGAAACGAGATTAGCAATGTGATAGATTCTCAATGAATGTTATATACATTACGACAGACCATAGACTAGGGTTGCAAATTAGACAATCAAATTCGTTTGAAATGTTTGTTTGATCCGTAGTACATCATATTTTCAGAGGTCTCTCTGAATTCTCAACGTGGTTTTTACTTTTCAGTTTTCTTTTACGGAATTCTCACAAATAGACAGCACATGCATCTCGTAAACGCCGTATAGCGCACATGTATCCCATACACATACGGACGTATCTAAACTTCATTAGGTGTACCACGGCTATGACACGTATCATGACATGCACATTGCACCGACCGTTCAGTACACGTCAGAATATGAAACAGTGATGCGTGGCACACGAGAAAGATCGGGAACTTCCATACGGTCCATCCTTAAAGCTGTCCTCCATAATCACATGACTCGCTTTCGTTTGTCGCGGTGTTTGTGGGGCGTGAGCTTTGTACTTTAGCAGTGAGGGAAAATCCACGTCATATGCAGAAGCCATCTTTCTTGGCCATCCCACTCCACAACCATAGTTGAAATACTAACCCATATTCATTTTTTTGTCCTTAAGGGAAAGAGATGAAAAAAGGGAGGGCATAGTAATTTGAAAGAGAGTAACCACAATAATAAACAAATTCATGATTTGAAGATTTTGAAAAAAGAGGAGGAAGGGGAGGAAGAAAGAAAGAAATCAAAAGGTTAGGGAGAGAAATAAGAGAGTGTTGACACGAGAAAATGTCTTGAGAAAGATTTTGCATGGAATTTATGAGATAAAGGCATCTAGATCAAAGTCTCAGTGATTCCTTAAACTTGTCGTGTTGGTTTATCCATTTTTGGATTTTTATTTATTTGTGTTCTGTGTTAGGAGGCAATTTTGATGTGGATGAACACTTTGATATGTCCTAAACAAGTTTCTGAACGCCCATTCACTTTGTGATATTAGGAGAGGTATCATTGAAAGTGACACTTGATTCAAGCAATGTTGGTTCATCAAATTCCTTCTTCTTAGAACTTTTCCCTTTCTTCAAAATCATGTTGTTTAACTTATGGTTTCACCAACACCAAACATTCAATTGTTAAATGTTAGTTTTAAATGAAAGTATATGCAATCCTAAATGCACTAAAAGACTCACATGACAATTTGGTAGTAAAGCATAGACTTGAGCTAAAATCACAATGAAAAACATCAAACTTGTACATAGCCTTGGGTTGATGTAAAAGAGGATACAAGTAAATTTGAGAGTCTATCATACTTCCATTCATAGTCACATGCACGAAAACGAGCTAATAGATGAGCCATTATGGGCTTAAAGAAGACTCGCAACATCCCTAGCAAGGGATACAAACGAGCAAGTATAGGGTTCACAATTTTCCAAGTGAGTTTTGTGGATTCCTTAAGAAATCACACAAGAAGATGCAAAGGTTACAATGAGCATAATGGTGGTGTTAGCACATAAAGTTGTCATGGGTCATATGTAGTTATTGTTAAAACCTAGGTCTACACCTCTGTCGAGTCTCTCTCTTTTTTGCATACCTTCCTATAAGTTTTTTCCTCTTTTGGTTGATAAAGTCGGGCTGGTCAAGTATGTTGTATGCGGAGGGAAAAAACTATGAACAAAGTGCAGCGTTCAAAGCAGTTCATTTCAGGCTTGAAATTCAAGCAAACAGGCAGGTTCATTTTTCAACGGCAGAGATCCCATGTGTAGTTCAAATTAGCAGCTCTCATGCATTCAGAGTTTCAAAATCGCGCAAGGATTAACGACCAAACAAAAGCCCCAAAGTGTCGAAGTTCCAAAGTCCCGAAGTAATGAGAGGTTGCCACGTCGACCAGGAGAAAGTCACTTCGGGAGATGTTCATGCCCACATTCAGAAGCTCTCAATCCAGAAGTGTCGAAGTAACGAGAGGTTGCCACGTCGACCAGGGGAAAGTTACTTCAGGAGATTTCCATCCGAGCATCCTGAAGTGTCGAAGAGTTGGAGTCCTGAAGTGACGTCAGGTTGCCACGTCGTTTCAGGCCCTACCACTTCACGAGTGTTTTTCAACTCAACACATGGCACTTATCCACCGAGGATGCATAGCATTCATTTCAGGCTGCCACGTCACTTCGGGCCCGTACCACTCCGGGAGTTTTTCATGCTTCACAATCCAAAACCCTCGAAGTGCCAAAGTGTCGAAGACACTTGGAACTCATCCATCGGTAGTTGTGACAACACAATGACGTCAGACTCAGGAGATCATCCTCCGGGAGATATTCTTGCTCAACATTCAAAGCTCCCAAGCGCCAAAATTGACTCTATCTCTAAACACGACTAAAAGGATTCTGGAGTTGGCAGACGGATAAATTTTAGTGGAGGTGGTAAAATAGCAGGGTGGCCCAGATCGCAGATTGCAACAGATCGACGACCACGGTTCATTACAGGGTCAGAAAGTCCTCGAACGATAAAATCCTAGAGCGGTCCCGTAATCAAAACCATGGTATAGCTAAAGAGGTACGTGGCAGTTGGTGGCGGATTGTGGGGGTCGGAGCGGTGTGGATCTAAACCGCCCTTTGCAGCTTCCGTAATTCCGTGCTTATATAGAGCCCATCTGAGAGAAACGCGTGGCAACAAACTAGGCATTAAGCTGCGTCCTGATACCAAGGAGAAATCAGTTAATGAAAGAAGGATTGGTGGTTGAACAATCGACTACCCCCTTAAATGGAAGCATGGGGGGTATGGCCGAGGAGATAGAAAATTGTCAACCCGAAGTACCACAAAGGGAGGTTTCTCCTGCGCGCCCATATTGACTAGAGTTTCCTTCTGACAGAAGGAACAGGACAAACAAGAGAAGACACACAGAACTGGAAAAGAAACGCCCAAGCAGCAAGACATGTCGATTGTTTTGATTATAAATACATCAGATGAATGAGTTGTCAAGGGGAGGAGGGGGGTTCAGCCCAAGACTGGAGGAGGTTTTGAGAAATGTTTATGAATGTATATTTTAGTTTGTAAGTCGGAGGGGCATGTAGTTGTAAATTGTATTGTTATTGAAGATTCATATGAGTTGTTTCATCAGATTTGTCTCCTATGTTCTTTGTCTTATTCTTCATCTTGTTTGAACGTATTGGATATTTTAAGGATTAAAATTTTCCTTTGATTGATAGATTCCTGATGCGGTAGAGGATTTGTTGTAAGCTTTCCTATTTATCATTGTTTATTGTTCAGACACATTTAAATTCTATGTACTCTGTTTTATTCTTCTTGTTGTTTGAATGTATTGCAGATTTTAAGGAATAAAATTTTCCTTTGATTGATAGATTCCTTATGTGGTAGAGGATCTGCTGTAAGCTTGCTTATTTATCATTGTTTACTGTTCAAACACATCCAAATTCTCTTTGCAGAGAGGACCTCTGCTTAACGAACATTCGTCTTTATGTTATTCTCTTATTCTTCTCTTCATCATTATACAAATCTTTTCTCTGATAGGGAGCTTAAATGTCTTCATTGAGCATATTGCTTATGACTCCATAGCCCAATGGTTTGTCACTGATCTGCAGTGATCTCTTTTGTCTTTCCCTTTCTTTAAATTCTTGTTGATCCACCTACTCAAACCATTTTAATACATTTACATTTTGATGGGTATTGGGCTTATCCTCTAGCAGTCTGAGGGTGACTCTCAGTGCTAACATTTAATGGCGTCGTTGTTAGGGATCGAACCCAGGTCACTTGCGTGACAGGCGTGAATACTTACCACTATACTACTTCATCACTTTGGGCTAGACTCTGAATGCACGAGAGTCGGGCTAGACTCTCGTTACTTAGGCACTTCGGGCTTCGGAGCCTCTGAACACGAGCATGAACATCTCCTGAAGTGACTTTCTCTCGGTTGACATGGTAGCCTCTCGTTACTTCGGGAATTCGACACTTCGACACTTTGGGGCTTCTATCTAGTTGTTAATCCTTATGCGATTTTGAAACTTCGAATGCACGAGAGACGCTAATATGAACTGCACATAGGATCTCTGTCGTTGAAAAATGAACCGACCTATTTGCTTGAATTTCAAGCCCGAAATGGATTGCTTTGAACATTGCACTTCACTCATAGTTTTTTCCCTGCACATACAACATACTTGACCAACCTGACTCTATCAACCAGAAGAGGAAACAACTTATAGGAAGGTATGCAGAAAAGAGAGAGACTCGGTAGAGGTGTAGACCTAGGTTTTAACAATAACTACATATGACCCATGACAACTTTATGTGCTAATAGGTGGCAACGAGATTAGCATCACCTCTATGAGTAAGGAAGGCATAGTGAAATTGAACAATGTTATTCCCCTACCAACAACGCCTCAACGAATTAACCGATTCAACGAAAGTTTTTCTATTGTGTTGTTCGATATAACCCTTAATCTCAAAATGGTATCTTACCTAGAATGCCTTCATAAAACCTAGTTAAAATCCCCATGGCTTATACTGCAATTTGAATGGATAGATTCTAAGTCGAGCCAAGACTAAAATTCATGCATTTATTGTAACCTTATTGAATAGTGTACAGACTTGGCTTGGAATGAAGGGAGAATGCCAAGGTGAGTGGTTATATTATGATCCCAGTGAGTAAGTATAATTGAAATACATCAAAATATTTGAAATAAATGTGACACCCTCCTCATGCATGTTAGGTAATGTTCATTTAAAGGTGATGACTTAAGGTGGGCCCCATATTTATTATTGTGCTTCGAGAAATGAAGCTGAGGGTTACGGGTTTATGAAGAGGGGAGGGAGTGTGAGTGAGTTGAGCATGCATGATTACAAAGGCGAACCATAAAAGGTACTTTCCCCTTCACCTTTGTAAGAGAGAAAATGCCACTTTGTCATCGTAAGAATGACTAAAAAACCACACTCTCACTATAGGGAGAACACCTTTTGCAAAGGTTTCTTTAACGGTGCACCTTTAAGGTACATACACACAGGTGTGCACATAAAAAATAAAGCAATGGCGCTTCGATGTTTAAAAGCATTGTCATACATTATAATAAAAATAACAAACACCGATAAAAGTGCACCAGTGTCATTGACCCTTGTGCACAGGTGCGCCTCACTATCGACGGGCGCATCATCGTAGGATAAATAAAAAAATTAATTTTCATTGTTACACTTCATCCTGTGCTTCCAAACTCTTAAGCAGGCACCAATGTTCACCTTCCTTCCAAAGACGCCTTGTTTTTGGTGCTCTACAACAACTTGGATAGCTCCATTGGTAGATTCCACACATTTCCAAATTCTGGAAATTACCACGAATATGAATTTTCTCTCAACGGTGAAACCATGCCGTCTCGGAACATAATAGGAAAGGTAAATTATTTATTACCTTTCTATTCATTTTCATCCAATTAAAAATTGAATTTAGCTTGAAATTTGACATTTTTTTTCAATTTTTTTTCCAATTCCATGTGGCATGCTTGAACGCCTCGGCTCACACCGAAGTGGTGCATCTTGTGTTAAATTCACAATAATCACGTTTTCAGGTGTTTCTAATATAAACATACAGGCCACTTTCGTTCAAGGAAGAGCACTATGATAAATTTTAAAAACAAAGCGGTGCGTCCTTTGGAACACCTTGCAATTGGTGTGTAAGTGGTTTATCCCCACACCGACACATTCCACTTAATTAGGCTCACCATTGAATTTATGATATATAAAATTTAATGTTGTGGTGCAACTATTTTAACCAAGTGCACCAGTTCTATTACAGAACCACATCGGGACAAATATTGACCGACTTGACATAGCAGGGCATCTCATTGGACACCCCATGCCCAATGTTCTATTCTTTACAATACACCAATGAAAAAAATGTCGGTGATCCAATATCATGGTAGCATCGATGCTTCCATTGTTATAAAGAAATTGAACCTAGCAGTGCCCATAGGTCCAACAAACGCACTAGTGTTGTAAAGAGCACGACATTGGGATGAATTTTTCATAATCCATTAGTGTGGTGCATCTTATTCGATGCACTGCTAAAATATGTGGTGGTGAGACAATAAGCATGGAGCATCGATGCATAAATGCTAACAATATGCATTACGATAGGTTTTGAAAAATAAACATAGGAGTGCATCTTCTGTAAGGCTTAGTTTATGGTGTGTTAGTAAGACAATGCACTGCTAAACAACATGTTGGTGTTATAAAAACAAGATCGCAGAGCAATAAAATAAAACAAATGCAGAAATAAAACACAAAAGATACACAATACAATAGAGACATAGATATATGTGGTTCACCCAGTGTGGGCTACGCCCACCAAAGAAATTGTCAGGTCCTTCATTTTTATTATCCAACAAAATGAAGGGATACAACCTATAACACATCCACTGTAACTTCATCTTCTTTCTCTCACAATCTCCTCTCTCATAATACAATATTTGCCATAACACACAACCACGATACAATTCCCTCATAAAAGAGGGTTTCCTTCTAGGAAAAAAACCCTAACATAACTTCTACCATCACATCTGCGACCCTATAATGAACGGTCCAGATTGACTACGAAATTACAATATTTGAATTGCAAAAAAACAAAAATTGCAGCCCCCTCAAGGCCAGGGGGGTGAAGAATTGTGTATCATACAGTTTATTTGACTTGCATATGAATTAGGAATATAATCAAGCTTCAAAACCAACAATCTCCCACTTGGATACTAATCACAACAACTCCATTATTGGTGTACTTGCTAGACTATGATCCACCTTGAACCTGTCAAATTTCTCATCTTCACCTTCATGCTTGAAGGCCAACTGAAACTGAGCAATAAATCAATTTCTCCCTGGTTACTACCTTTGTTAATATGTCTACATGATTCTGGCTAGTATGTATCTTTTCCAACTTCAAATGTCCATCTTCCAAGATGGATCGTATGAAATGGTACTTGAGTTGTATATGCTTAGTCTTAGAATGGAAGACTTAGTTCTTTGCAATATGAATGACACTCTCGCTGTCACAGTACAACCTTCTATTGATCCAGGTGGATATTGGTGGCCACCCACCTTTTCCAACTGGCTCCTCTTGATAATTTTTACTTCAACACGTTCTTATGTACTTCTTTGTAATTGTGGGTTCAACACTTCTAGGGTTGTCTAAATCCCTACACATCTTCCAGGTGGAGACTGGTGGCCTCCCACCTAATACAATTAGCTTATTTTGGAAGTTTTCATGTCAGCACATCTTTATGTACTTACAGGATCGTTTTGGGGCTCTAAACAATGTTTTTTTGGCATGTCACATTCAAACTATAGAAGAAGTCAAAGTTTGATGTCATAATGTGTAGTTTTCAGAAAGAACTCTCCAACGGGCTATCACGTGCCTAAAACGGAGGTCATATGAAAAAGTTACGACCCCGAGAAGTTGAGGTACCAACTTACTCATCAGGGCCCACATAAATTTTGGCGTTTCATATACTAGGGTTAGGTTTTTGGATGTCTAGGGTTTTGGCATTCATGAGTAATGTCAAAAATTCCTCTAGAGACTCATTATAATCATTCTGCTCAGATGGATGCGTGTAACAAGCCACATATCTTCTTAGAGATAACTACCACCATTCGAGCAAGCTATTTCCAGTTTTGCAGTTTTACAGTTTCAGCCTATTTTATTTATTCAATAAAATTTATTGTTCACTGGATATCTATTGTTGTTCTTCGTATCTCTATGTTATTGTATTCAATATTTTCTTCCTTTCGTTCCACTCATAAATCTAGATCATCTATTTTCCTTCTTCTTTCCCAATTCCTCCATAAACTTTTGTAACCAAACCATTTCTTTACTAGCCTCTATAGCAACAACATGCTTTGCTTCCAGTGTTGAAAGTGAAACAACATTTTGAAGTTTTGAAATCCAACTTACTATTGTTCCACCTGCAGTAAAAACATACCCTGTTGTGCTCCCCATGCTATCTTTATCACCTACCATAAATGAATCTGCGTATCCATGTAGAACAATGTCTCAACCTCCAAAACATAATGCATGAGTACTAGTACCTCTCAAATACCTGAGAATTCATTTGATTGTCTCCCAATGTTATTTACCTGGATTATTCATATACCTTCTCACAACTCCCACTGCATGTGTAATATCCGGTATTGTGCAAACCATAACATACATCAAACTACCAACTACTAATGAATAAGGGACTCTAGACATGTATTCTATCTGCTCCTGTGTCTTGGGACATATTTCCTTTGTTAATTTGAAATGTTTGGCTAAATGTGTGCTAACTCATTTTGCATTCTGCATTCTAAACCTATCCAACACCTTCTCTATGTACTCACCCTAAGATAATGTGAATTTGCATTTTTTCTTGTTTCTTGTTATTCTCATACCAAGGATTTTACTTGCAACACCCAAATCCTTCATCACAAATGAGTGAACTAATTTCTTTTTTAGCACATTTATATCATGCATGTTAGACCCTACAACAAGCATGTCATCTACATACAATAGAAATATAATATAGCTTCCATTTTTTGTCCTCTTAAAATAAACACAATGATCAGAATGACATCTATTGCAACCTTATTCTGTCATAACCATGTCAAACTTCAAGTACCACTGCCTTGGAGCTTGCTTTAGGCCATACAATATCTTCTTCAACATGCATACCAAATTCTCATTTCCTTTTACCTCATACCCTTGTGGCTTTTGCATATAAATCTATTCCTCCAAATCCCCATGGAAAAAAATTGTTTTTACATCTAACTATTCAAGATGCAAATCTTCTACTGCCACAAGACTTAAAATAGTCCTAATTGAAGTGATTTTAACAACAAGAGAAAGTATTTCATCAAAATCTATACATTTCTTCTGTGCAAACCCCTTTACAACAAGTCTGGCCTTGTACCATTTTTTTCCTCCATCTTCTTCCTTCACCCTGTAAACCCATTTATTCTGCAATGCTCTTTTTCCTGAAGGAAACTTAACCAATTCCCAAGTTTGTTTATTTACCAAGGAATCCATTTCCTCTTTCATGCCTTGCTCCCACTTCTTTTTAGTGCCTATTCACATTGCCTCTTCATAACTTTTTGGTTCACCAGAATCAGTCAACAATAAATGATAGTATTGTTCAGGGGGTCTACTTAACCTGGTAGATCTTCTAACAACACTCGCAGGAGTTTGAGGTACATGTTTCTCCTGTTGTTGTACATTTTTATTTTCTGGTACCTTTGGAGTTTCTTTTTCAGTGATCTCATCAAGCACGATGTATTCTTGTTTTTATTTTTCTCGTTTCTTTCCCTGCAACTGATCTTTTTACATGATCTTCTCATTGAATATGACATCTCTACTCCTAATGATTTTTTGATTTTCATAATCCCATAACCGATAACCAAAATCATTAACACCATATCCAATAAAGGTACACTTCTTGGATTTTTCTTCAAGATTTTTTCTATTTTTTTTTATCAATACGGACAAATGCTTCACAATTGAAAGTCTTCATAAATGAATAGTTTCCCTTTTTACCTGTCCATGCCTCCTCTAGAATTCCACCATCCAAAGAGATTGGATGTCATCTATTTATTAGGTAAACAACAATATCTACAACATCTACCCAAAACTCTAAGGGCAACCCAACATGCAATCTCATACTCCTTGCACGTTCCATGATTGTCATGTTCATCCTTTCTGACACACCATTTTCTTGTGGTGTTCTTGGATCTGTCTTCTCTCTACGAATCCCATGGTATGAAAAATAATCATCAAACTCCTTGGTGCACTATTCACCTCCAATATATGACCTGAGACATTTCAACCTTTTACATGTCTCATTCTCAACCAAAGATTTTCATTTCTTAAAAATATAAAAAACATCAGATTTTTGTTGAATGTAATAAACCCAGGTTTTCCTAGTTGCATCATCAATAAAAGTAATATAATAATGAGAGCCACCAAGAAATGATACATGAGTTGGTCCCCATACATCTGTATGCACAAGCTCTAACTTTTCACTCTTCTTTTCTTTTCCTACTTTGAGAAATCTGACTCTCTTTTGTTTTCCATAAACACAGTGCTCACAAAAATCCAAATAAACATTTTTAAGATCTAGAAACAAATTCTTTTTGTGAAGAATCTGCATCCCCTTCTCACTCATGTGTTCAAGCCTATAATGCCATAGTGTTGTATCCACTCATGTAGAAGCTAAAGATATAGAAGAGTCAACATTAACAGTACATAAATACAATGTACCTACCTTCTCTCCTTTTGTCATTACCAATGATCCTTTAGTGACCTTCCATGCATTATCTGCAAATATAGATATACAACCTTCACTTACCAATTACCCTGTTGAAATTAGATTTCTGCTCAGATATGGGATATGTTTCACCTCTTTCAGTAACCATTGGTTTCCA
>ML807368.1:127664-150903 GCA_009831015.1 Picea engelmannii
TTCATTCAATGGATGCAGTCTGCTGCAGAAGGATGGATGAATGGATCCATCAATCATTAAAATCAGAGGCAGTGGAAGGAAACAAGTAGCTGTACCAGTCCGTGATGAGGGAAAGCTAAGTTATGGAATCTGTCATCTATACAGACAGCTAATTATATATAGACAGAGTTTATACAACTTTATGCAGAGAGAAAAGAAGGGTGGCCAATATTCAGTATGTTAAGCAGCATTGAATGCTGTAGTATGTGGATTATAGGTTATCGGATTTGAATGAGTATTGAAAGTCAAGATAAGTTGATTATAAGCGTCCAACCACCTATAATCTACCTGCAGCATTCAATGCTGTGAATGTTGTATAGCAGGGTAGATATTATTTACCTAAAAGAAGTTAAATGCAATTCAGATCCGACGACCTATAATCCATCTATAATCCATCTGCAGCATTCAATGCTGAATAACAAGCTGAATATTGTTTACCGAAAAAAAAGTCATTGTCTAAACAGTGATCTATCAGCCAACCACTAACTGTATCATGTCTAAGGAAGCACTGACTTCAATTCTAATGGAGAAACTTTGGCTAATAACACTTTTACACCCACAGACTTTATACTTTGGCATTCCTATGCTGCTCTTCTCTTCTATTTTATTATTTTTGTTTTGGAAGGGTGTTGGTAGAGCAAGAGCTGGATTGAGTTGGGTATTTTAGCCCAGAGATGCCCAGTACTCCAAAGATATTTTCACTTTCAATGGGTAGGGCAAAGGTAAGATGGTAGTGGGCATGCAGGGAGGTAAACTGGAAAAAGGAATTCAAATGCAAATAATGAGTTAGCATATTGAAACGAGATTAGCAATGTGATAGATTCTCAATGAATGTTATATACATTACGACAGACCATAGACTAGGGTTGCAAATTAGACAATCAAATTCGTTTGAAATGTTTGTTTGATCCGTAGTACATCATATTTTCAGAGGTCTCTCTGAATTCTCAACGTGGTTTTTACTTTTCAGTTTTCTTTTACGGAATTCTCACAAATAGACAGCACATGCATCTCGTAAACGCCGTATAGCGCACATGTATCCCATACACATACGGACGTATCTAAACTTCATTAGGTGTACCACGGCTATGACACGTATCATGACATGCACATTGCACCGACCGTTCAGTACACGTCAGAATATGAAACAGTGATGCGTGGCACACGAGAAAGATCGGGAACTTCCATACGGTCCATCCTTAAAGCTGTCCTCCATAATCACATGACTCGCTTTCGTTTGTCGCGGTGTTTGTGGGGCGTGAGCTTTGTACTTTAGCAGTGAGGGAAAATCCACGTCATATGCAGAAGCCATCTTTCTTGGCCATCCCACTCCACAACCATAGTTGAAATACTAACCCATATTCATTTTTTTGTCCTTAAGGGAAAGAGATGAAAAAAGGGAGGGCATAGTAATTTGAAAGAGAGTAACCACAATAATAAACAAATTCATGATTTGAAGATTTTGAAAAAAGAGGAGGAAGGGGAGGAAGAAAGAAAGAAATCAAAAGGTTAGGGAGAGAAATAAGAGAGTGTTGACACGAGAAAATGTCTTGAGAAAGATTTTGCATGGAATTTATGAGATAAAGGCATCTAGATCAAAGTCTCAGTGATTCCTTAAACTTGTCGTGTTGGTTTATCCATTTTTGGATTTTTATTTATTTGTGTTCTGTGTTAGGAGGCAATTTTGATGTGGATGAACACTTTGATATGTCCTAAACAAGTTTCTGAACGCCCATTCACTTTGTGATATTAGGAGAGGTATCATTGAAAGTGACACTTGATTCAAGCAATGTTGGTTCATCAAATTCCTTCTTCTTAGAACTTTTCCCTTTCTTCAAAATCATGTTGTTTAACTTATGGTTTCACCAACACCAAACATTCAATTGTTAAATGTTAGTTTTAAATGAAAGTATATGCAATCCTAAATGCACTAAAAGACTCACATGACAATTTGGTAGTAAAGCATAGACTTGAGCTAAAATCACAATGAAAAACATCAAACTTGTACATAGCCTTGGGTTGATGTAAAAGAGGATACAAGTAAATTTGAGAGTCTATCATACTTCCATTCATAGTCACATGCACGAAAACGAGCTAATAGATGAGCCATTATGGGCTTAAAGAAGACTCGCAACATCCCTAGCAAGGGATACAAACGAGCAAGTATAGGGTTCACAATTTTCCAAGTGAGTTTTGTGGATTCCTTAAGAAATCACACAAGAAGATGCAAAGGTTACAATGAGCATAATGGTGGTGTTAGCACATAAAGTTGTCATGGGTCATATGTAGTTATTGTTAAAACCTAGGTCTACACCTCTGTCGAGTCTCTCTCTTTTTTGCATACCTTCCTATAAGTTTTTTCCTCTTTTGGTTGATAAAGTCGGGCTGGTCAAGTATGTTGTATGCGGAGGGAAAAAACTATGAACAAAGTGCAGCGTTCAAAGCAGTTCATTTCAGGCTTGAAATTCAAGCAAACAGGCAGGTTCATTTTTCAACGGCAGAGATCCCATGTGTAGTTCAAATTAGCAGCTCTCATGCATTCAGAGTTTCAAAATCGCGCAAGGATTAACGACCAAACAAAAGCCCCAAAGTGTCGAAGTTCCAAAGTCCCGAAGTAATGAGAGGTTGCCACGTCGACCAGGAGAAAGTCACTTCGGGAGATGTTCATGCCCACATTCAGAAGCTCTCAATCCAGAAGTGTCGAAGTAACGAGAGGTTGCCACGTCGACCAGGGGAAAGTTACTTCAGGAGATTTCCATCCGAGCATCCTGAAGTGTCGAAGAGTTGGAGTCCTGAAGTGACGTCAGGTTGCCACGTCGTTTCAGGCCCTACCACTTCACGAGTGTTTTTCAACTCAACACATGGCACTTATCCACCGAGGATGCATAGCATTCATTTCAGGCTGCCACGTCACTTCGGGCCCGTACCACTCCGGGAGTTTTTCATGCTTCACAATCCAAAACCCTCGAAGTGCCAAAGTGTCGAAGACACTTGGAACTCATCCATCGGTAGTTGTGACAACACAATGACGTCAGACTCAGGAGATCATCCTCCGGGAGATATTCTTGCTCAACATTCAAAGCTCCCAAGCGCCAAAATTGACTCTATCTCTAAACACGACTAAAAGGATTCTGGAGTTGGCAGACGGATAAATTTTAGTGGAGGTGGTAAAATAGCAGGGTGGCCCAGATCGCAGATTGCAACAGATCGACGACCACGGTTCATTACAGGGTCAGAAAGTCCTCGAACGATAAAATCCTAGAGCGGTCCCGTAATCAAAACCATGGTATAGCTAAAGAGGTACGTGGCAGTTGGTGGCGGATTGTGGGGGTCGGAGCGGTGTGGATCTAAACCGCCCTTTGCAGCTTCCGTAATTCCGTGCTTATATAGAGCCCATCTGAGAGAAACGCGTGGCAACAAACTAGGCATTAAGCTGCGTCCTGATACCAAGGAGAAATCAGTTAATGAAAGAAGGATTGGTGGTTGAACAATCGACTACCCCCTTAAATGGAAGCATGGGGGGTATGGCCGAGGAGATAGAAAATTGTCAACCCGAAGTACCACAAAGGGAGGTTTCTCCTGCGCGCCCATATTGACTAGAGTTTCCTTCTGACAGAAGGAACAGGACAAACAAGAGAAGACACACAGAACTGGAAAAGAAACGCCCAAGCAGCAAGACATGTCGATTGTTTTGATTATAAATACATCAGATGAATGAGTTGTCAAGGGGAGGAGGGGGGTTCAGCCCAAGACTGGAGGAGGTTTTGAGAAATGTTTATGAATGTATATTTTAGTTTGTAAGTCGGAGGGGCATGTAGTTGTAAATTGTATTGTTATTGAAGATTCATATGAGTTGTTTCATCAGATTTGTCTCCTATGTTCTTTGTCTTATTCTTCATCTTGTTTGAACGTATTGGATATTTTAAGGATTAAAATTTTCCTTTGATTGATAGATTCCTGATGCGGTAGAGGATTTGTTGTAAGCTTTCCTATTTATCATTGTTTATTGTTCAGACACATTTAAATTCTATGTACTCTGTTTTATTCTTCTTGTTGTTTGAATGTATTGCAGATTTTAAGGAATAAAATTTTCCTTTGATTGATAGATTCCTTATGTGGTAGAGGATCTGCTGTAAGCTTGCTTATTTATCATTGTTTACTGTTCAAACACATCCAAATTCTCTTTGCAGAGAGGACCTCTGCTTAACGAACATTCGTCTTTATGTTATTCTCTTATTCTTCTCTTCATCATTATACAAATCTTTTCTCTGATAGGGAGCTTAAATGTCTTCATTGAGCATATTGCTTATGACTCCATAGCCCAATGGTTTGTCACTGATCTGCAGTGATCTCTTTTGTCTTTCCCTTTCTTTAAATTCTTGTTGATCCACCTACTCAAACCATTTTAATACATTTACATTTTGATGGGTATTGGGCTTATCCTCTAGCAGTCTGAGGGTGACTCTCAGTGCTAACATTTAATGGCGTCGTTGTTAGGGATCGAACCCAGGTCACTTGCGTGACAGGCGTGAATACTTACCACTATACTACTTCATCACTTTGGGCTAGACTCTGAATGCACGAGAGTCGGGCTAGACTCTCGTTACTTAGGCACTTCGGGCTTCGGAGCCTCTGAACACGAGCATGAACATCTCCTGAAGTGACTTTCTCTCGGTTGACATGGTAGCCTCTCGTTACTTCGGGAATTCGACACTTCGACACTTTGGGGCTTCTATCTAGTTGTTAATCCTTATGCGATTTTGAAACTTCGAATGCACGAGAGACGCTAATATGAACTGCACATAGGATCTCTGTCGTTGAAAAATGAACCGACCTATTTGCTTGAATTTCAAGCCCGAAATGGATTGCTTTGAACATTGCACTTCACTCATAGTTTTTTCCCTGCACATACAACATACTTGACCAACCTGACTCTATCAACCAGAAGAGGAAACAACTTATAGGAAGGTATGCAGAAAAGAGAGAGACTCGGTAGAGGTGTAGACCTAGGTTTTAACAATAACTACATATGACCCATGACAACTTTATGTGCTAATAGGTGGCAACGAGATTAGCATCACCTCTATGAGTAAGGAAGGCATAGTGAAATTGAACAATGTTATTCCCCTACCAACAACGCCTCAACGAATTAACCGATTCAACGAAAGTTTTTCTATTGTGTTGTTCGATATAACCCTTAATCTCAAAATGGTATCTTACCTAGAATGCCTTCATAAAACCTAGTTAAAATCCCCATGGCTTATACTGCAATTTGAATGGATAGATTCTAAGTCGAGCCAAGACTAAAATTCATGCATTTATTGTAACCTTATTGAATAGTGTACAGACTTGGCTTGGAATGAAGGGAGAATGCCAAGGTGAGTGGTTATATTATGATCCCAGTGAGTAAGTATAATTGAAATACATCAAAATATTTGAAATAAATGTGACACCCTCCTCATGCATGTTAGGTAATGTTCATTTAAAGGTGATGACTTAAGGTGGGCCCCATATTTATTATTGTGCTTCGAGAAATGAAGCTGAGGGTTACGGGTTTATGAAGAGGGGAGGGAGTGTGAGTGAGTTGAGCATGCATGATTACAAAGGCGAACCATAAAAGGTACTTTCCCCTTCACCTTTGTAAGAGAGAAAATGCCACTTTGTCATCGTAAGAATGACTAAAAAACCACACTCTCACTATAGGGAGAACACCTTTTGCAAAGGTTTCTTTAACGGTGCACCTTTAAGGTACATACACACAGGTGTGCACATAAAAAATAAAGCAATGGCGCTTCGATGTTTAAAAGCATTGTCATACATTATAATAAAAATAACAAACACCGATAAAAGTGCACCAGTGTCATTGACCCTTGTGCACAGGTGCGCCTCACTATCGACGGGCGCATCATCGTAGGATAAATAAAAAAATTAATTTTCATTGTTACACTTCATCCTGTGCTTCCAAACTCTTAAGCAGGCACCAATGTTCACCTTCCTTCCAAAGACGCCTTGTTTTTGGTGCTCTACAACAACTTGGATAGCTCCATTGGTAGATTCCACACATTTCCAAATTCTGGAAATTACCACGAATATGAATTTTCTCTCAACGGTGAAACCATGCCGTCTCGGAACATAATAGGAAAGGTAAATTATTTATTACCTTTCTATTCATTTTCATCCAATTAAAAATTGAATTTAGCTTGAAATTTGACATTTTTTTTCAATTTTTTTTCCAATTCCATGTGGCATGCTTGAACGCCTCGGCTCACACCGAAGTGGTGCATCTTGTGTTAAATTCACAATAATCACGTTTTCAGGTGTTTCTAATATAAACATACAGGCCACTTTCGTTCAAGGAAGAGCACTATGATAAATTTTAAAAACAAAGCGGTGCGTCCTTTGGAACACCTTGCAATTGGTGTGTAAGTGGTTTATCCCCACACCGACACATTCCACTTAATTAGGCTCACCATTGAATTTATGATATATAAAATTTAATGTTGTGGTGCAACTATTTTAACCAAGTGCACCAGTTCTATTACAGAACCACATCGGGACAAATATTGACCGACTTGACATAGCAGGGCATCTCATTGGACACCCCATGCCCAATGTTCTATTCTTTACAATACACCAATGAAAAAAATGTCGGTGATCCAATATCATGGTAGCATCGATGCTTCCATTGTTATAAAGAAATTGAACCTAGCAGTGCCCATAGGTCCAACAAACGCACTAGTGTTGTAAAGAGCACGACATTGGGATGAATTTTTCATAATCCATTAGTGTGGTGCATCTTATTCGATGCACTGCTAAAATATGTGGTGGTGAGACAATAAGCATGGAGCATCGATGCATAAATGCTAACAATATGCATTACGATAGGTTTTGAAAAATAAACATAGGAGTGCATCTTCTGTAAGGCTTAGTTTATGGTGTGTTAGTAAGACAATGCACTGCTAAACAACATGTTGGTGTTATAAAAACAAGATCGCAGAGCAATAAAATAAAACAAATGCAGAAATAAAACACAAAAGATACACAATACAATAGAGACATAGATATATGTGGTTCACCCAGTGTGGGCTACGCCCACCAAAGAAATTGTCAGGTCCTTCATTTTTATTATCCAACAAAATGAAGGGATACAACCTATAACACATCCACTGTAACTTCATCTTCTTTCTCTCACAATCTCCTCTCTCATAATACAATATTTGCCATAACACACAACCACGATACAATTCCCTCATAAAAGAGGGTTTCCTTCTAGGAAAAAAACCCTAACATAACTTCTACCATCACATCTGCGACCCTATAATGAACGGTCCAGATTGACTACGAAATTACAATATTTGAATTGCAAAAAAACAAAAATTGCAGCCCCCTCAAGGCCAGGGGGGTGAAGAATTGTGTATCATACAGTTTATTTGACTTGCATATGAATTAGGAATATAATCAAGCTTCAAAACCAACAATCTCCCACTTGGATACTAATCACAACAACTCCATTATTGGTGTACTTGCTAGACTATGATCCACCTTGAACCTGTCAAATTTCTCATCTTCACCTTCATGCTTGAAGGCCAACTGAAACTGAGCAATAAATCAATTTCTCCCTGGTTACTACCTTTGTTAATATGTCTACATGATTCTGGCTAGTATGTATCTTTTCCAACTTCAAATGTCCATCTTCCAAGATGGATCGTATGAAATGGTACTTGAGTTGTATATGCTTAGTCTTAGAATGGAAGACTTAGTTCTTTGCAATATGAATGACACTCTCGCTGTCACAGTACAACCTTCTATTGATCCAGGTGGATATTGGTGGCCACCCACCTTTTCCAACTGGCTCCTCTTGATAATTTTTACTTCAACACGTTCTTATGTACTTCTTTGTAATTGTGGGTTCAACACTTCTAGGGTTGTCTAAATCCCTACACATCTTCCAGGTGGAGACTGGTGGCCTCCCACCTAATACAATTAGCTTATTTTGGAAGTTTTCATGTCAGCACATCTTTATGTACTTACAGGATCGTTTTGGGGCTCTAAACAATGTTTTTTTGGCATGTCACATTCAAACTATAGAAGAAGTCAAAGTTTGATGTCATAATGTGTAGTTTTCAGAAAGAACTCTCCAACGGGCTATCACGTGCCTAAAACGGAGGTCATATGAAAAAGTTACGACCCCGAGAAGTTGAGGTACCAACTTACTCATCAGGGCCCACATAAATTTTGGCGTTTCATATACTAGGGTTAGGTTTTTGGATGTCTAGGGTTTTGGCATTCATGAGTAATGTCAAAAATTCCTCTAGAGACTCATTATAATCATTCTGCTCAGATGGATGCGTGTAACAAGCCACATATCTTCTTAGAGATAACTACCACCATTCGAGCAAGCTATTTCCAGTTTTGCAGTTTTACAGTTTCAGCCTATTTTATTTATTCAATAAAATTTATTGTTCACTGGATATCTATTGTTGTTCTTCGTATCTCTATGTTATTGTATTCAATATTTTCTTCCTTTCGTTCCACTCATAAATCTAGATCATCTATTTTCCTTCTTCTTTCCCAATTCCTCCATAAACTTTTGTAACCAAACCATTTCTTTACTAGCCTCTATAGCAACAACATGCTTTGCTTCCAGTGTTGAAAGTGAAACAACATTTTGAAGTTTTGAAATCCAACTTACTATTGTTCCACCTGCAGTAAAAACATACCCTGTTGTGCTCCCCATGCTATCTTTATCACCTACCATAAATGAATCTGCGTATCCATGTAGAACAATGTCTCAACCTCCAAAACATAATGCATGAGTACTAGTACCTCTCAAATACCTGAGAATTCATTTGATTGTCTCCCAATGTTATTTACCTGGATTATTCATATACCTTCTCACAACTCCCACTGCATGTGTAATATCCGGTATTGTGCAAACCATAACATACATCAAACTACCAACTACTAATGAATAAGGGACTCTAGACATGTATTCTATCTGCTCCTGTGTCTTGGGACATATTTCCTTTGTTAATTTGAAATGTTTGGCTAAATGTGTGCTAACTCATTTTGCATTCTGCATTCTAAACCTATCCAACACCTTCTCTATGTACTCACCCTAAGATAATGTGAATTTGCATTTTTTCTTGTTTCTTGTTATTCTCATACCAAGGATTTTACTTGCAACACCCAAATCCTTCATCACAAATGAGTGAACTAATTTCTTTTTTAGCACATTTATATCATGCATGTTAGACCCTACAACAAGCATGTCATCTACATACAATAGAAATATAATATAGCTTCCATTTTTTGTCCTCTTAAAATAAACACAATGATCAGAATGACATCTATTGCAACCTTATTCTGTCATAACCATGTCAAACTTCAAGTACCACTGCCTTGGAGCTTGCTTTAGGCCATACAATATCTTCTTCAACATGCATACCAAATTCTCATTTCCTTTTACCTCATACCCTTGTGGCTTTTGCATATAAATCTATTCCTCCAAATCCCCATGGAAAAAAATTGTTTTTACATCTAACTATTCAAGATGCAAATCTTCTACTGCCACAAGACTTAAAATAGTCCTAATTGAAGTGATTTTAACAACAAGAGAAAGTATTTCATCAAAATCTATACATTTCTTCTGTGCAAACCCCTTTACAACAAGTCTGGCCTTGTACCATTTTTTTCCTCCATCTTCTTCCTTCACCCTGTAAACCCATTTATTCTGCAATGCTCTTTTTCCTGAAGGAAACTTAACCAATTCCCAAGTTTGTTTATTTACCAAGGAATCCATTTCCTCTTTCATGCCTTGCTCCCACTTCTTTTTAGTGCCTATTCACATTGCCTCTTCATAACTTTTTGGTTCACCAGAATCAGTCAACAATAAATGATAGTATTGTTCAGGGGGTCTACTTAACCTGGTAGATCTTCTAACAACACTCGCAGGAGTTTGAGGTACATGTTTCTCCTGTTGTTGTACATTTTTATTTTCTGGTACCTTTGGAGTTTCTTTTTCAGTGATCTCATCAAGCACGATGTATTCTTGTTTTTATTTTTCTCGTTTCTTTCCCTGCAACTGATCTTTTTACATGATCTTCTCATTGAATATGACATCTCTACTCCTAATGATTTTTTGATTTTCATAATCCCATAACCGATAACCAAAATCATTAACACCATATCCAATAAAGGTACACTTCTTGGATTTTTCTTCAAGATTTTTTCTATTTTTTTTTATCAATACGGACAAATGCTTCACAATTGAAAGTCTTCATAAATGAATAGTTTCCCTTTTTACCTGTCCATGCCTCCTCTAGAATTCCACCATCCAAAGAGATTGGATGTCATCTATTTATTAGGTAAACAACAATATCTACAACATCTACCCAAAACTCTAAGGGCAACCCAACATGCAATCTCATACTCCTTGCACGTTCCATGATTGTCATGTTCATCCTTTCTGACACACCATTTTCTTGTGGTGTTCTTGGATCTGTCTTCTCTCTACGAATCCCATGGTATGAAAAATAATCATCAAACTCCTTGGTGCACTATTCACCTCCAATATATGACCTGAGACATTTCAACCTTTTACATGTCTCATTCTCAACCAAAGATTTTCATTTCTTAAAAATATAAAAAACATCAGATTTTTGTTGAATGTAATAAACCCAGGTTTTCCTAGTTGCATCATCAATAAAAGTAATATAATAATGAGAGCCACCAAGAAATGATACATGAGTTGGTCCCCATACATCTGTATGCACAAGCTCTAACTTTTCACTCTTCTTTTCTTTTCCTACTTTGAGAAATCTGACTCTCTTTTGTTTTCCATAAACACAGTGCTCACAAAAATCCAAATAAACATTTTTAAGATCTAGAAACAAATTCTTTTTGTGAAGAATCTGCATCCCCTTCTCACTCATGTGTTCAAGCCTATAATGCCATAGTGTTGTATCCACTCATGTAGAAGCTAAAGATATAGAAGAGTCAACATTAACAGTACATAAATACAATGTACCTACCTTCTCTCCTTTTGTCATTACCAATGATCCTTTAGTGACCTTCCATGCATTATCTGCAAATATAGATATACAACCTTCACTTACCAATTACCCTGTTGAAATTAGATTTCTGCTCAGATATGGGATATGTTTCACCTCTTTCAGTAACCATTGGTTTCCAATATTTTTCTTTATTTTTATCTTACCCATTCCAACAATTTGATATGGTTCATCATCACCCAAATAAACATGTCCAAAATCACCTTGAACATAATATTGAAAATATTTCCTATGGGGTGTCACATGAAATGAAGCCCCCAAATCTACTACCCAAGAATTAGTAGTATTATCTAAAGAAAGAGTCAAAGCATCTTGTAACACATCACCTGTTGCATTTGCTTTCTATTTTTTCTCTTGTTGTCCATCTCTTTGTTTCTTTGGAGCTTTGCAGTATTTCGTCAGATGTCCTTTCTTCCCGCCATTCCAACACTCTATCTTTCCCAGTCTGGATTTGGATCTTCCCTTCCTAGAATTCCCACAGTTCCATGAGCCCTTTCCTCTATCCTTTTGTCTTCATCTGTTCTCGATGGTCAACGCATTACCTGATGTCTCACTTGTGTTTTTCCATCGCATTTCTTTGCTAAGGATAACACCAATAACATCATCAAATTTCAAAGTGTTTGCACTAGACACAGAGTTACTTACAACCATGACCAAGCCGTTCCATCTTTTTGGCAATGAGCACAAGATTTGAAGAGCCCTAACCTCATTATCAAAGGTCACTTTTACATGACTTAGCTGATTAGTAACCATATTAAATTCATTTAAATGATCTGCAACAGACCCACCTTCTGGCATCTTCATATTAAATAATCGCTTCATTAGAAATATCTTGTTGGAGGCCGAGGGTTTTTCATATAGTTTAGGCAATTCCTTCATCATATTCTCCATTATTTTTTCTTTCAAAATATTGAAAGCCACCAATGTTGCTAGGAACAATCGTATCTTTCCTAGTGTCTTTTTGTCAAGAACCTCCCATTCTTCATCCTTCACGGTCGTCGGATTTTTTGTTATTCCTCCTAATGGTAGGAATATATCCTTCTGATATAAATAATCTTTCATTTTCATCTTCCATAACTGGTAGTCTTGGTCGTTAAATTTCTCGACCCTAAACTTTCCATCTTCCTCCATTTCTCCCACTCTAACCATGAACCCTTTTTTCCTACGAGTTACCTTTGTCTCTGATACTAGTTGTTAGAAAAATAGGATCGCAGAGCAATAAAACAAAACAAATGTGGAAATAAAACACAAAAAATACAAAATACAAAATACAATAGAGATATAGATATACGTGGTTCACCCAGTGTGGGCTATGTCCACCAAAGAAATTGATAGGTCCTTCCTTTTTATTATCCAACAAAATGAAGGAATACAACCTACAACACACCTGTTGTAACTTCCACTTCTTTCTCTCACAATCTCAACTCTTAGAATACAATATTCACCACAACACACAACCGCAATACAATTCCCTCATAAAAGAGGGTTTCCTTCTAGGGAAAAAAACCCCAACATAACTTCTACCGTCAGATCTGCGACCTTACAAAATTACAATATTTGAATTGCAAAAAAACAAAAATTTTGCCCTCCTCAAGGGTGGGGGGCAAGAATTGTGTATCCTGTAGTTTCTTTGACCTGCATATGGATTATGAAGATAATCAGGCTCCACAACCAATAGTTGGTGCTCTGGTAAAACTAGTGCACTAGTGCTTTCAGTTTAACAAAGGGAACTGGTAATTTTCCATGCCATAAAGTACACATGTGTGTTCCTATTAACACATTGCACCACTTAAGTTGCAATGAAACAATTTAACGTAGTGATGACTTTACGTAAAATAAACACACCGGTTCCATAAAGAGCACGACACCAGGATTGATTATTTCATAATTTAATGGTGCAGTGTGTCTTATGGGATGCACCGCTAAAAATACATGGTTGTGCGACAAAAAATAGGACGCATCGGTGCATGTTAGTAACAACACCACATGACGATGTTGTTTATCTGATATAGAACACCTGAAATTGACATAAGATATGTTTTAGTTATATTTTTTTGCAAAATAAATATTAGTTTTAGATTTTTTAAATACAAATATTACAAATATTATATAATATAGTTTAGGCAATTCCTTCATCATATTCTCCATTATTTTTTCTTTCAAAATATTGAAAGCCACCAATGTTGCTAGGAACAATCGTATCTTTCCTAGTGTCTTTTTGTCAAGAACCTCCCATTCTTCATCCTTCATGGTCGTCGGATTTTTTGTTATTCCTCCTAATGGTAGGAATATATCCTTCTGATATAAATAATCTTTCATTTGCATCTTCCATAACTGGTAGTTTTGGTCGTTAAATTTCTCGACCCTAAACTTTCCATCTTCCTCCATTGCTCCCACTCTAACCATGAACCCTTTTTTCCTACGAGTTACCTTTGGCTCTGATACTAGTTGTTAGAAAAATAGGATCGCAGAGCAATAAAACAAAACAAATGTGGAAATAAAACACAAAAAATACAAAATACAAAATACAATAGAGATATAGATATACGTGGTTCACCCAGTGTGAGCTATGTCCACCAGAGAAATTGACAGGTCCTTCCTTTTTATTATCCAACAAAATGAAGGAATACAACCTACAACACACTTGTTGTAACTTCCACTTCTTTCTCTCACAATCTCATCTCTTAGAATACAATATTCACCACAACACACAACCGCAATACAATTCCCTCATAAAAGAGGGTTTCCTTCTAGGGAAAAAAAACCCAACATAACTTCTACCATCAGATCTACGACCTTACAAAATTACAATATTTGAATTGCAAAAAAACAAAAAAATTGCCCCCCTTAAGGGTGGGGGGAAAGAATTGTGTATCCTGTAGTTTCTTTGACCTGCATATGGATTAGGAAGATAATCAGGCTCCACAACCAATAGTTGGTGCTCTGCTAAAACTAGTGCACTAGTGCTTTCAGTTTAACAAAGGGAACTGGTAATTTTCCATGCCATAAAGTACACAGGTGTGTTCCTATTAACACATTGCACCACTTAAGTTGCAATGAAACAATTTAACGTAGTGATGACTTTACGTAAAATAAACACACCGGTTCCATAAAGAGCACGACACCAGGATTGATTATTTCATAATTTAATGGTGCAGTGTGTCTTATGGGATGCACCGCTAAAAATACATGGTTGTGCGACAAAAAATAGGACGCATCGGTGCATGTTAGTAACAACACCACATGACGATGTTGTTTATCTGATATAGAACACCTGAAACAGACATAAGATATGTTTTAGTTATATTTTTTTGCAAAATAAATATTAGTTTTAGATTTTTTAAATACAAATATTATATATATATATATATATATATATATATATATATATATACACCATTTAACAAATTGGCTAATACTTGTGAAGTGGGCTAACTTTAGGTTTTAGAATCTTTACAATATGTGTAAGGGACATCTTAATGATTGCGTGAAAGAAACAAAATTACATTAAATGTTAGAATACATATATAATTTAAATATAGATAATAAAATTATGCTTTCATATACATCCAAATGTAAGGAGCCAAACCCCTGCATGCAAGAGACAGCCGTGCTAGTTACAACTGATCTTTGAATTGACACGTTGTATAAGTTCAAGCCAATAACGTTGGAAGAGAGAATCTTCCTCTCCCATTAAACAAAAGTCTCTAGACAGCGACAACTAGACGTTATATATTTTGATACATAGCTATGCTTTTTGTGCATTGATAATATGATATGGCAATTAATTGCGCTCTATTAGTCTTCTCATACGTCTAAAGTTGATTGATCCACACTACCCTCCTCAGATCGATAATGTTATAACTTAATTATATACGTAGAAGAAATGTATTGGTGGCCTTTATCATGGAGTTAGTGTTATAGACTCAATCACCACCTCATTCAATGCATGCAGTCTGCCACCTCAAAGTAGGTAAAATTATCAGTCCATGTGAAGAGAAAACCAATTAGCCAATCTCTTTGGAACCATCATTAAATTTAGAGCCAATGGAAGGAAAGCCATCATTAAATTCAAAGCCAATGCAAGGAAATAGGTAGAGGAAACAGTCTATGTTAAGAGAGCCCATATGTTACCCATAGAAGACATATATTAGACATATATTAGCTCACTTTCAAGTGGATTGGTAAAAGTTTGTATTCAGTTGGTAGGGAAAAGTTAATATGTTATTTGGCATATACAGAGGTAGGGAGTGGGTTGTAAAAGTTTGTACTTGTTGGGTAAGGAAAAGTTAAGATGTTATCGGGTATGTAAGGAGCTTAGAAATGAAGTTCATATATCTAGGACATGAGTTATATAATGAAATATGATTGAGAATGTGGTAAATTATTATGTTGTTAGTAAAATTATTTTTTATAGAATAATAGACTATATACTAGAGATTATGGGATAAGAGATATTTATTGTGTTTCTTTTATTTGACATAAATTGTTTTCAAATTCAGTAGGAATTTTGTCGAAAAAAAGAGTTACATTCTATCATATTGTTGGGAACTTTGACTAAGAAATTTTGACTCAAGGGTTTGGGTTCATTTTAAGATGATATAAATTGTCATATTTTTGAAAACACGAGTGAAAAAATGTGAAACTTTACCTAGAAAAACTACCCTTGTCAAAAATAAGGCAATTTGAGTGTTATTTATACAATACCTAGATCAAGATTGTAATTTCCTAACTTTTTATTTGTGATACGTCATATTTCCTTAAGGTCTCTCTCATTCTCAACATGGTTTTCTTTATGAAATATTCTCAACATAGTAACAAATAAACAATCATTTGACTTCAAGGATCTCGTAAACCTCTAATGGTGCACATAAACCCCACCACTTTATACACATATAGATGTATTTAAAATTCATTAGGCATACCACACTATGAAACTTATAAAGGAATGGACTAACTATTCAGTACACGTCATAATATGGAAAAAATCATGCATGGCATGCCCCCCAAAATGATATGTATCATGATGACATCATAACACATCATAACATGGTACCTATAATGAATATTCATATAAACAAAATATCCACTTATCGCATTCTAAAGCTTCATCATTTTGTACTCAAACCTTGGATTTTTCTTCTACACTAAGAATTTATATGAAACATTTACCATATTTATATTACAAAGGTGTTTGAAAGTCAACCCACATGGTTGACACTTAAAAAATAACAGTTTCATCATATTATTTAAATAATATAATTGAATATATTCTAAGGGTAAAAATCAAGTCACTACACATTAGGTTATCATTTTTCACGAACACATCAACCATACACATTCAACACATGAGGTTATGGTGAAAAATTACACCTTTTTTCATTACTTGTAAATACAACATATAAACATTGGACTCTCACACTTTAGAAAATATGAGAGCCATCAATTATCCAATAATTTACAAATCAACACAAAATTATATATTAACACCAAATTATTTATTCAATCATTTTCTCTTCCAATATATTATGCTCCATGACTATTCAAAAATGTTATTTGGTTGTTCCTTCCTCCACAACTTGTTTTATCTTCCAATATGTCTTTATAATTTTTCTTTTGAAACCAATTGAAACATAACCTTGTGAACCTTGTGGGTTTTGCCACTTGTTCTATTATGTCTTTTTTTGTTTTTCACAATTTAGTCTTTTGAAACCAGCTTGTGGGTCCAATCATCAAAACAAATGATGATTGCATTATTAGAGTCTACAAAGTGTAAATTCTTTGGACCCTCACATAATTCAAAGTGGCAACAACAATAAGACTATGAGCATCATATTTGAGCACAAAATCTCCACCAAACTTGGTGTGATTATGTCACAAGCTCCTCTTTGTCTTAATATAAAGATACCATATTGTGTGGAAGTGGTAATAAACAGATGGAATAATCCATAATCTATATTGAAGGCTCCACCATAATCTATATTGAAGGCTACACCAAAATGGTTACTTGTTTCAAGCCACAACCTATTCTTGTGAATGTATTACCTTTTAAAATTGTTTTATTGCATTCACTACTTTTAATTTTATCTTAGCTTCGTGAAACTAGTTCACTTAGTGTAACAATGACCACCAAAAGATCATTTTTATATTTAGAGTCCATTAGATGCTAGTGCTTTAATGCTTTGGACCGTAACATGATTTTAAACAATACTAAAAAGACTAAGCATAGTAGACACTAAATGTTTATGTTATAAACTTTCCCCTTCCTTAATTGGAAAACATTTATTTTGGATAAACGAATTACCAAACTTATTAAATGAGAAATCCATATAAAAATAAAATATGATGAAAATCCAACACAAAATTAACTTTAGTAAGCCTCCACCAATTTACAACTAAATCATAACCCAAGAAACATTATATCACGTTTCATTGAAAAATGAAACTTATTCCAAGCACAAGAGAAAGTAGAAATTAAAATTAAATGTCATTTCATAATTCTATTGTTACAAATATTTAAAATAATCTATAAAATATATATTAAAAAATCAAAATACTAAATCCATATTACTTCAAACTATTATGAATATATAATTATTATTTCATTTTATTTTTTTTAACATTATTAATTAATTATCTATACAGATTAATGAATACAACTAACTTTTACCAAAATAACTTAAATTTATTAAATTCCAACTAACAACTAATTTAACATAATATTTTTTTCATTACAATATCTTACTATTTCTAAGAAGGTTAACCAATATATCTAACATTATATAATAAAGTATTTGAAATTATGATTGATTAACTGTGAAAACCTACACATATAAATTAACTAATATTTATAAATTACGTACACATATAAATTAACTAATATTTATGAATTAAGTTAACTTTGAATAATATCTTAATGTTTGAGTGGAAAACAAAAATATTATATATATATTTAAAAATATATATAAATAATAAAATTATATATTTAAAAAAATTAAATAAAAATAATGAAATTATTTATTTAAAAAATATATATACTTATATAAATTCAAATGTAAGGATCGAAACATATGCATGTAAGGGACGACTGTGCTCGTTACAACTGATCTTTGAAGTGACACGCTGTACAAGATTGACCCATCAACGTTGAAAGAGAGAATCTTCGTCTCCCATTAATACCACAGTAATCTCCAGATAAAGACAGCGTTGATATCTGAAATGGCAAATCATTATGCTATATTAGTCATCTCAAGTGTCTGACATTGATTGATCCAGGCTACCTGCATCTGAGCAACAATATTGATAATAATATAACTTGGAAATGTATTGGTGACCTTTATCATGCACAGTTAGTGTTATAGTACTCAATCACCACCTCATTCAATGCATGCAGTCTGCCACCTGAGAAACTAATTCAAAGCGAGATGGATGGCTGAACCCATCATTAAATTCAGAACCACTGCAAGGACATGTACAAGTCTAAACATTCAGAGCCAGTGCAAGTAAGTGTATCAGTACATGTTCAGAGAAAGTTAATTAGCCAATCTGTCACCCACAGAGTACAGCTATTAATTTACTATTTAGCTTTTTTGGATGTAGTAGTTTAAACGTTCTACTTTTTGGAGGGTTTTTGACAATTTTTTCAGTTTTATTTTTAGGCAATTTTTTTTCTTTGATTTTGCAGAAATCTAGAAATCCAGTGATGATTTGCAGATTTGAGTGGCTAAGTTTGTATAATCAAAGTGCCCCAGAGATTTTTCATCAAACTGAATCTATTTATACATTCAAAAATACAATTTTAACAATAGAAAATAGCAATTTTGTCCAAATTTACATAGTTTGGACCAAAAAAACTCAAAAGATAAAACGTTTAGCCAACTTTTTAGATCGTGTAAATATTTGAATTTAAATCCTTTGAACCATTTTTTTCACAGAAACCAAGGTAAATTTTGTCCACTCATGATAATTTACTCCATCATAATATAAAGAGGCTTATAATTTACTGGGAGAGAGTTTACTATAATTTACTGGGAGACACCAGGTTTGCATATGTGCCAACAGCTCATTCAAGTGATCAAGCTAACAACATGCTGAACACGCGTTTCGAATAGGGAAAGTGAAGAATGTTTATAGAAAGATGATTTGGTTGTAGGGATGCGGTAATGTCTCAGGCTACGGTGATGGAGATACAGTGGTTCACATTGTTACTGTCGAGGCTCAGGTAGGGACCGCGTCTGTTGGGTCAGTTCCTCGAGGGTCGTATTCCTTTTTATATGGACTAGTTGTTTCCTATTGCACAATCTAATCCCATGGCCTCTGTGGAATGCATGAGAGTCGTATCTAAAATGGATGGGCCCGAGTACGTGGAGGTGCAGATCGGTCATCGAGAGGTTGACGAGTAACGAATGGATCTTGTGGCAGATTTCCATGGTGGATGGACTCATGTTGAGGAGCTTTCTTGCCGTGAGGGGAGGTTTGAGGTTGTTAGAAAAACAAGATCTCTAAGCAATAAAATAAAAACAAATGTGGAAATAAAACATAATATAATAGAGACACATATATACATGGTTCATCCAATGTGGGTTAAGTCCACAAGAGAAATTGTTATTGTCAAGTTCTTTTTTTTTATTATCCAATAAATGAAGGGATACAACTTATAACACACTCATTGTAACTTCCTCTTCTTTCTCTCATAGTCTCATCTCTCAGAGTACAATATTTGCAATGATGCATAGCCGCAATACATTTCCCTCATAAAAGAGAGTTGTCTTCTGGGGCAAAAAAACCATAAAATAACTTTTACTCTTAAATCTGCGACCTTATAATGAATGTTCCAGATTTACTATGAAATTACAATAAACATTTACAAGACAATTTTTCCTTCCGGGGCTTGCTTGCCCCCGAACCCCCAGCCAAGGGGATGAGCCCCCCGAACCCCGTAGGGGGGGCAAGCCCCCCTTGCAACCCCCCCGCGTGGAGGGGTGTACAGTCTTCATGGGGTATAAACACGATTGAAAACAAAGACCTCTGAATCAAGAAGATAATCAGGCTCCACAACCAACATGAGGGCCTTGCTAGTGGTATGTTTGGTTGCAAAATTTGTGGATGACGAGACCGTCAAGGGATTGTCAGATATTCTTATGGACCCGGGCAACAGAGGTCTGATGTGGGTGGTGACAAAGCAGAGGAGATTTGAGTTGGTTGATTGGCGATGGAGGTCAGAGCAATGGCAAGGCGGATATTTTCGAATGTAAAGTTTGAGGTGGAGTTAACACATTTTTTTTTATGTAAATGGGCATACCATTGTAAGACCTGGTTAGACATGCATACTCTAGGTTTGAAATTTCATTGGTAAAGTTTAGATGTTGACCTAGGTGATAGGGGGGAGCATGCAATATTTCCAGACACCTTGAATTTGAGGGAAGTTTGGCCAGTTTTGGTCATTGAAAGGGGGGGGAGGGGAAGGGAAGTAGTTCAAGAGTTGTGGAGGTATCCCATGTTTTTAGAGCCCATGTATTGCATGTAATGAAGCTTTGAAATCATCCTGGAGGTGAGAGGTTAAGGCTCACTTGGCTGGCTTGGTCGAATTCGGTCAAGGAGGTCCATCTTTGTTGGTTATGGTGATGGAGATAATGGATGTAAATTGTGGGATCCTACTTCCCACAAAGTCAACATTAGAAGAGATATGTACATGGAACAATCAAAAGTTGTTCATGATCGCAAAGAGAGATTTGTTTGAAACTCGATGAATCATTGTATGGACGAAAGTAACCGGGAAATGGTACAAAGCATGTGATCTCTTCATGGTGAGCCAAAGTTTCTTAAGAAGTGAGTATGACCATTGTGTTTATGGCATATTCATTATTTTGGTGTCATGTTGATGATATGTTTGATGCAAGCAAAACATGGCTGAGGTCAATAGGTTAAAGGTTTAGTTGATCAGGTTGTTTAAGATGAAGGATCTAGGAGCAACAAAACAAATCTTGGGCATAGAAGTATAGAGACGAGAAAAATGGTAAGTTGTGGTTGTCACTAATGAGGTTCAATATGAACTTTTTGAAACCGGTAAATATCCCTTTAGCTTTCCATTGTAAGCTTTCTTCAAAGTTTATGACTTGACCGTAAAGAAGAAAATGTTTATACGTTTCATGTACATTATGAAAATGTAGTAGGAAGGTTGATGGTTGCGATGGAATGTTCAAATATTTCACATGCAGTTGGTGTTGTCAGTGGAGACATGGAAAAACTAGGTAAAGAGCATGGAAATGGGTGATTTAGTTTGTGGTTATGTTGATTCAGTGGAGGTGGAGTGGTCCATATTGGAGCAAATTGTGTAGACATGTTCATGCAACCGATGTTGTTAGAGAAGTTGTGGTGGTGTTTGGTTTCTCTTGGCTTGAAGGAATGTTATGTTTTATTCGTTGGGCGAGGTATCAAGAAATTGTTGTCAACGTGGAGATTGCTGAGTTGTGACAACACATACCCTTGTCGTTACATTCGTTTGGAGGTTTCTCAAGCATTTGACTTTCCAAATGCCTAGAAACGATTGAGATATCTCTTGCTTAAATATGGAATCTCGTAAGGTGCTCCATGGGATTTGTAAACCATTTCTCCATTATTTGGCTAACAATAAAGGATATCATTGCCCCGATTTCTATTTGTCTCTCCTTTTTGTTGTGAACTGTATTTTCTCTATTTCCTCTGTTGTATATTGACTTGTTTCTAAAGGCAAGAAGCATAACAGAGTTGTTGTTTGCAACCCACAAGTTCACTGGATCATATTAGAGAAATATTGACTCTTTAATGAAGAAACTTTATCTATAAAGACTAGCGTAGTAGTACTTTAGACTACTTGGTACATGGAAAACCTAGTGTCTTTCGCATTATGTGAATTAAGAGTTTGATATTAGAGCTTGAACAAATTTGTCATCACTATGTATCCAACAATGTTATTACCCTTTGATGTACTCCAATTTGAATGTTTCAGATTAATGCTTTAGATTGATTGTCAAATAGAAATCCCTGGTAGGAAAACAACTTGATCAAGGCCCACAATCTCAAATTGGTTCATTCAGATGATGAGATTGTGTTCCTTTAGATTGAAACTTGAAATATCAACTGCGTACACTCATCTAGGATTTTGATGAGTTCTAACAGTGGACCATACCACGACCATGTTGCATACAATGAAGTCATAAGAAGTTGAGAGATTAAATATTTTCAAGTTAGATTTATCCCACCTTCACACACACACACACACACACACACATATATATAAGTTTTTTCCCTCTTATATATACATCACTTTTATTATTAATTTAGAACAAGATTGTTGTGTCTAGGAGTTTGTTATAACTATATTTTAGGATGTTTTGTAGTAAACATGTTGTTTTGTTATTTTTAAATGTATGGAAAAATATTGATGTCATTTTAAATTTGGAATACTTTATCATTAAAATTGGATATATATATATATATATATATATATATATATATATATATATATATATATATATATAAACTAGTGTAAATCCATTTTAACTTGGGACTTCAAGAGATATCAAATCCTTCAAGGTGCAAATATTTTATAGAGCACAAAACTAAAGGAGAGGTTTGTACCTCTAGGGATTTGATCCGTTTCAGTGCATGATAGATCTAGAGTTAAGATGAACCTAAGCCGGTGCAACTAAGTGAACAATTTAGATCATTATCAATATGTATATGTTTTAGATGAATTTGATTCTTTGAAATTTACTAACTATAATTTTTAAATTAGAGAGTACTATGAAGAAGGACATTATAAAAGTTACATGAGGATTAAGGTGAACAATGATAAAATAACAATGTCCAATGATGAAGAAGGTGAATAGTAAAAAAGTAAAAGTATCATTATAATAAATAATAGATAGATTATGTAGTGACCAATCTCAATATGTATTCTTCATCGTTTCTTTTACCCACATGTGCTAGCTTTCTCATCTTTTCATATGGATCATATGAGAAATGAATTTGATTTCGAAGACCATTCAAACCTTTAACTCAAGATATATATATATATATATATATATATATATATATATATATATATATATATATATATATATATATATATATATATATATATATAT
>ML807368.1:159216-174801 GCA_009831015.1 Picea engelmannii
TCACTTCACTTTATTATTTACCTTTTAAAATCTCTTAAACCACTTTGACTACTTTGACCTTTTGGGGCTTCTAGATGACAGATGAGGGTCCTCCAACTTCGTAAGGCCATAACTCTCAAACCGTGAGGAGTTATGTGACGTTCTATATACCACCAGAAATGGCATGACATGTACTATCCATATAGAATAGTATTATCTAAAAATATATCATAACTCCTACTATTACCCATCAAACAAACTTGGGTCCATTACCCAAACTTGGGGTCTCCAACTTCTCATCGCCATAACTCTCTAACCGTGAGGAATTATGTGACGTTCCACATACCACCGGAAATGAAATGACAAGTACTATCCATCTAGGATATTTTACCTGACAAAATCACTTTCCTTCATCTCATTATTCCACAATTAAGCATGGGTTCTCTTACTCCACAAAGCGTCTTCCCATGAGGGCTTTCACCATAAGGGGACCACTTTGGAGTTCATCCATATTTACTTCTTATCAACCATGAAAAAACAATAATGAGTCATATTTACATCAAAAAATACTGGGTCCATTACCCAAGCCTTTTTTCTACGGGGATTTCTTCAAGGGTTGACATCAATGACAACCAACCTTAATCAACAAAGGTATGATCAATAACCATGAATTTACTATTTTAATTGATTCATGGTCTAGTCATAGTTATATAGATCCCAAGGTAGTGGAAAGGTTGCAATTTCCAAGAAGCAAGCATGTGAAATCTTGGATGATGTAGCTAGATACATGAGCCAAGATAAAGGTTGTTGAGTTTGTTAAATCATGTCCAGTGGGCATGAATGGACTGAGTACCAAGGAAGATTTGAACATCTTGCCTTTGGGATCGTATGCTTTCATGATTGGTATGGATTGGTTGGACCAACACCATTCCATATTAGACTGTTGTAATAAGGAATTCACTTGCCTAGATGAGGAAGGAAATCGGAAAACAATCCAAGGAATTCCTAGGGTAGTTACTGTCAGAGAAATTTCAGCAATGTAGCTGAAGAAATGCTACAGGAAAGGCTGCCAAATATTTGTATCTCATATGGAGGAAGCTTCTAAGGATAAGGTACCAATTCTGGAGCATCATGCAATCCTAGAATATTTTGAAGATGTGTTCAAGGATGTACCCGTACTACCTCCAAAGAGAGATATTAATTTCTCTATAAATTTGGCGCATGGAGAAACCCCAGTGTCAAAGAATCCCTACAGAATGAGCACACCAAAGATGAAGGAACTGCAAATGCAGCTTGAAGAGCTTCTAAAGAAGGGGTGTATATGCCCAAGTGTATCACCTTGGGGTGCCCCAATCTTGTTTGTGAAGAAGAAAGATGGGACATTGAGATTGTGCATCGAATTTAGACAGTTGAATAAAGTAACTATAAATAACAAGTATCTTTTGCCAAGGATTGATGATCTCTTTGATCAATGGAAGGATGCAAAGATATTTTCAAAGATAGATCTTAGGTCACAATATCATCAGGTAAGGATTAAAGAGGAATATATCATCAATATCGTCTTCAGGAAAAGGTATGGTCATTATGAGTTCATAGTTGTTCCATTTGGGTTTTCAAATGCACCAGTTGTTTTTATGTGCTTAATGAATGGTGTTTTCCGGGAATATTTAGACAAGTTTGTCATTGTCTTTTTGGATGACATCCTTGTATATTCCAAGTCAAAGGAAGAACATGAGAATCATTTGAGGATGGTGTTGCATGTGCTAAGGTAGCATCAGTTGTATGCCAAATTGAGCAAGTGCTCATTTTATCAAAACAAAATTCACAATTTCCCTTTCAGACGTTTAAATCGTTGTTCAATTTCCCAGACATATTCTCCTGGTTTCTGTCAGATTTCTATCATCTAGTTCATGTATTGATCCTATGATCTCAACTTCTAGAACTCATTAATCAATAATTTATTAATGTATGACAGTGTCCTTGTCTTCCTAGGTGCACTGTTGACGTCTAGACTCATGTTCCAATCTAGTGTGCGGTCTCTCAGCGTGATAGATAGCTGTGCAAGTTTAGTGTCTTCATCAGTGATCTGTTTTGCTTCCTAGATTCTTGAACAAATAAACAAGTGTTTTTGAGGGTCTTCTGCTGCCTCTCCTCGAAATTCCGGTAACCGAATGGTGGGATCATGTCTTGCCATCCTGAATGATGAACTACTGCCTCCACGCGGTGTATATACTTGACTAATTCTCCCTGAACTGGCTCCCACAGTTGTTGTTCCTTGTGTAGATGTACTTCCTATTGTCTTCCTTCTCCTAAAATTCGGTTGTCTAAATGGTGGTGTTATTTTTGGTGTGTTAGTTGCACATGGGTTTATGGGTTCCACACTGACATTAATATGGATAGGATTTCTATCTTCGGTTCCCACTCATGGACCTCTCATCTTCCTCTCATATGTTGCATGCAGGATTTCCTCAATATGCTCCATAGCTGAGAGATCCTCTACCTCCTCTTTATCACTTGCCAAGCCTTCCCTCGCGACTACGACTCTCTTCTTGGTGTTCACCTTGTATTGGTAGGGTACTCCACTTCATGTCTTTCCAGGTGTTGCCATGATCTGCTTGATCTGGTCGCCGTCCATCATGATTGGGTCTAAGGCTTCCTCCTTCTTCTCTTTATCCCTTTCTCCTTTTTCTGTCAGTGATTCCCTCCTTCCCCCATGCACGCATGGAAGTTTAGCAATATGATTCCATTGTCATTACACCTTTGTTATAGAACAATATCTTAATAGAAGTATAAAACGATCTAATATACCTTCCTTGAGGCACGCATAGAAAATCTTTCTTTGCTGTGTTGTACGGCTTCGCGGTATCTACTGCAATTTTTTTTATAAAGCCTGCTATAATACCGTCGAGCTAAAAATCTACTGCACGGGTGAGTTTGTTATTCACCTGCTGTAACTGTGCAATCTGAATTGAGGTCCACTCTAACTGTCAAACTGATTTGTTGTGTGGTTGTCTTTCAACCTCAATATCCACTCCTGCAATAAGTGTGGCAAATCACAGAAAAATACTTCATGCAGATCAATAAACACATACTTCTCAAGGTATTTGCACGGTGTTACTATAGGGTTTTAGTTATATTTCTGCACAAACTCTAACTCCTTTGTCTTCAACCAACTTTATGTCTCTACTTTTGTGGGATTCCATAGTCTCAAAATCCCCTTCTAGCAGTGCATTCTCTCACCTTCTTGTCATTTGATTCAGTATTCTTTTGACCCACCTTCCACAGATCTTACATTCTTTTAACAGATCTCCAACAGATCACATCCACTCAATCCTATGTTGTTCCAACCGACAACATAACCATTTGTTGGTTTCTTTATCTGAGTTATACCTTTAACGTGATTGACCCAGGTTCAATTCTAATGGGAATCCAACAAAGCCTCTAAAACTATCAGCGCTCTTGGTAAACCAGAAGGAAACCCAACACACAAAGTGCACTGCGCAGTCTCACCCGAGATAGTTCTATGGGGGCTTACAATGCTCAGGTGCTTGTAGCCTGGGAATGAGTGGGGATATGGGATTGTACTATGTGATATTTAGTCCATTACTATATCATTCATTTATCTTAGTTACTTTGTCATTCTTTATTCATGCATGTAAATCAACAGATCTAACTACTTCATCAATACATTCACCTAAGATCTAACCATTGACAACAAAAGACATAAACAATAATCATTCCACACAACACATGGTTTATTGTGGTTCACCCCCTCCTGGGCTACATCCACAAAGATTTGGCTCTTAAGCTCTTTTATTATGGTTCTGTCATAAATGGCACTGCGTGCACTACAACTCCATTCATACATTCACACATTAGACTCCACGACCTTTACGAGGCTAACTAGATAGCACCGGGCTCCTCATCCTGCGATATAACTCTCAAGGTCTAGTTACTATTGTTGGATCATGTTGTCATTGATGCCAATGGTTTGATTATTTTGATGTCAAAGGATTGATGTCAAGTGATTGAGTGATTAATTGATGTCAAGTGATTGATTGATGTCAATGGATTGATTGATGATTGATGAACAATGTATATGTATTATACTTGATGATAATTATAGATGTCAAGTGGAAACCAATCGATGAAGATGGATCAAGATGCATAGATGAAGATGGATCAATGAGTTGTCATTGATACATGATGACAATGGATTCTTTTATATATTATGCATATTTTGATGACTCATTATTGTCTTGTCGTGATTAATAAGAAGTACAACAGGATGAACTCTAAAGTGGTCCTCTTATGGTGAAATCCCTCATGGGAAGACGCTTTGTGGTTGATTTGTGGTTGAGAGAACCCATGCGTGTATGTAGAATAATGAGATGAAGATCAATGACTTTATTGGTGAAACTATCCTAGATGGATAGTGCTTGTCATGCCATTTTCGGTGGTACGTGGAATGTCACATAACTCCTCACAATTTGAGAGTTATGACCTTACAAAGTTGGAGGACCCCCATATGATGGCTTGAAGCCCCAAATGGTCAAAGAAGACAAAGTGATTGAAAATAAGAAATCATTATTTTAATGATAAATTAAAGTGACAAAATCAAGAAGGATTATTTTAATAAAATAATGGAGAAGTTTCTATTTATAGAAAGTGGTTAACCCTAAAATAAGGAAGTGACCTAGATATGGGTTAAGTGAACTAGAAGATGAAGAGTATAAATAAGAGGCTAGGGTCTCTTGTGAAAATATACACTTGTAGAATATCTCTTGAGCATAATTGAAGATCTATTCTAAGAGAGAGATGGTCTGGATGATCTCATGAGCGCATTAAAATCTCGGCAAGTCTGAGGTCATGATGACAGAAGTCTCAGAAGTTCAGAAACCCTAGTTTCTGAGGTATACACGGGATGCTTTGATCTAGAGCGCATACATACGCGGGCTGAATGAGGACAAGGTACGTACAGTTGATGAGGTCTTGAAAATCTGTGTTTGATATGATGACATGCTCTTGGATGATGAAGCAGGTTCCAGTTCTGCATTCTATGGGCTCAGATATGCCATAGAAACTCTGGTATGGTTGCATTATTTGTCTTGATGGAAGTTCTTGTTTGTTGTAAGGTGAATTCTTGAGGCGTTCTTGGTATGGCTGTTGAAATGTGGTATGTATTGGTTGATGGATTGATCAAGACTCTTGTGACTTGGTACTAATATGATGGCTACAATATACTTGTTGTTTATACATGTTTGAATAGAATTCACAGTGTATGGTTGAGATGTATGAGCAAGCTATTGGAGAGTATGGATGTGTTGAGATTGGTTATGGTACAGTGAAAGACAGAAGACAGAGGATCTAAGTTTTTCATGAAGAGAAAACCCCTAATTACTCAGAAGGCATACACATGCTGTAGTATAGACTGGCCGCGTACATACGCGAGCTGTACTACTGCTAGGGCACATACATACGCGTGCTGCACTACTGACAGGTCACATACCTGTTGACAGATTGGTATCTGTTGAGGATTGATTCCTCTTCTCAGTTGGTGCTGAGTTGTGTAAGCTGAGTCTTGCATTGTAGAGCTGGTTCTCTTGTGGAGTTGTAACTCTATTCAGTTGTTGTTGATACCCCAAGGATTGTAGTCCGTAATAAAAAGAAAATTGTACATACATCTTGTGTTCTTTGTGTTCCTTGTGGTGATGAATTTTTGATGATATATTGATGATATATGTTGCCGACATATGCTCACATCTAATTGGTTATAAATGACAACAATGAGTAATGAGTAAAAGTTGAATGCTAACTAATGAGTTTTGTGTAAGAGGGAAGTTTGGGAAAAAGATCCCCACACTCATTCACCCCCCCTCTAAGTGTGGTAGGTGTATCCAACAATTGGTATCAGAGCCGACCTTCACTACAAGCCTTAACAAGCTTGAAGGATATCCATAGGAACACAAATGGATGATGAAGTTCCAATCCTTGATGAGGAAAACTATTCTACTTGGAGAATAGAGATGAGAATACATTTGAAGGAAATTGGAGCAACTATTTGGAAGGCAACCATTGGTGGATCAGTTTCATTGAATAACAAGTCAAAGTTTGCAGCTCAAAGGGAAGGAAAGAAGAATGATGCATTGGCTTTCAAGACCATTCTTTGTGGACTCTCAAGCCCTATCAAAGAGAGCATGGGACAATGCACTTTCACCAAGGATCTATGGTAAATATAGAGGAGACATATGAAAGCACGAAGGGGAAATAAGATATTGAAGATCACTCCATTAAGATCATTAAAGGTAAAAATCTCCAAAAACCCTTGATTGTATCATTTCTAAATGTGATCTTGAAAACATTTCAAGTGAAGATAAAGAATCAACTGATGATAGCACAAAGGAAGATCTTGAAGACATTTCAAATGAAGGCAAAGAATTAAGTGTTGATGTTGGCAAAAAGGAAGATCGTGAAGATATTTCAAATGAAGGTAAAGAACCCTAAAAAACCCTTGATTGCAATGATGATGATGATTTTTTCTCTAGAAGTGAAGAAGAAGATCTAGAAACAGTTTGTGTAAAGTTTGATGGTAATTATCCCATGAAAAGAATAGAATAAAATCTATTAAAACTTCAAAAGGAAGTTGAAGAGGGTTTATATAGATATAGAAGTGATCATTATTATATAGACTATAACTATCTTTTGGATAACACTAAGAAGTTTCTTAGGAGGAGTCTAAGGCCCATCTTGAAATTAAAGGAAATACTCAAGGAACAAGAAGAGATAAATAAGACTAAATTAGGAGAAAAGGAAGAAGAGATCACAAGACTAAAGAATGGAGAAGAAGATATAAATGTAGATGATGTGATTAACAAAATTTTTGAAGCCATTGTCCATCTCAAGACCCAAATTGAAGAAGCCAAAATAATAGAGAAACTATTGAAGAATCAAATAAATGAAAAGGAAGAGTCATGTTGTAAGTTAGAAGCTGAAATTGTTGACCATAGAAAGAAGGTAGAAAATTCAAACAAATTCTTGAATAGCTCATGAATCTTGGATGAGATCTTGGAAAGTCAAAGATCACCACTTGATAAACCAGGTCTTGGATACAAAGAATAAGCTACATATTATGAAGCAAGCACCTCAAAGAAGCATGAGGTAAGTCCATCAAAGAAGGAAGACAATGTTGCAAAACAACCATCTACACAAGGCAAATAAAATTCCAAAAGAACAAAGCAAGGAAGACATCAATAAGCTATCCTTGGTACACCAAAGCAAAGGTATGAAAGTATTTTTCATGGGCATTGTTATTCATGTATTGAATATGGTCACAAATATTTTGAATGTAGAGCTTATGAACGGAGATACAATGGAAGATTTTATAACACCATAAGTTGTTGGAGATGTGATCAAGTAGGACACATTGTTGTTCACTGTAACACCATGAGATGCTACAAATGCAGTGGATTTGACCACAAATCCCAAGATTGTTGGAACACAAGAAGAAATTCCATGATGAGGACTTCACATAGCATGGCTAGAAGAAGGAATGAAGTAAGAAAGGGAGACATCTTTGAAAAGATGGATGCTCAGAGCTCAAGTTCTGAGGAGCAAGGACATATACAGAAGTGGGTGAAGAAGTCAGAGCAGATAGATCCGAATGAAAGATTGAAAGAGAGTTCAAGTGTGTTATCCACAGAGGCATACGTGGGTGACAGTGGTATCAGTCGCGTACATACACAGGCTGACCTTGAATAGGTCACGTACATACGCGAGCTGTTGTGCAATAGACCGTGTATATATGGTAAAGCCTTGGGAAAAAGGCAATTCACATGGATTGCAGCTTTATATGTTGGTATAACTCGGTGTTGCAGAGTCTAACATTGTTTATTGCAGGTTCTGAAACTATTTGTTGCATGTTTTCATGGTTCTATGTTAGATCATGTAAGGCGACGATGTAAAATAAATCTTGGGTGCATGGCACTAACCCATGAGTATGGATTGATGTTGATCTGTTGGGGTACATGGATGGTACATATTTAAGTTTCTTTTTTTTTGTAAATGAGTGTGAGAATCTATATTACTGTATAAGATTATAGTACAAAAATATGTAGGGACTCCCAGGATCTACCAAAATGGAAACCAAATATGGGGTCCCTGGGATGAAATGTATAAATATAGCAGGGTAGGCCTATGTCACCACCATGGGAAACTGACCCAAACCTCCGTAATCCAGTTTGAAAAAACACCATCATAAAGAAAATAGAGAAAGCATAAGCATGGTGGGATTATCTCCTACACTGAGAGACTTGACCGGGGTTGGTCCTATGCTAGTTCAGGTTGATGGGGTGCTCTTCGTTTCCTTCCTGTCGTGCCTTGTTCTCCTCCCTTTGTTCCACAAGGCATATATTTCTGATACACGCTGGGGTTCCATTTCTGTCGGCTGGAGTAATATATATATGGTGGACATAATGTAGATAGAGATGAAATTTCCCTACCATCCACTCCAGTTTACCCTACTATCTTCTTTGGTCCTCTGCAAGTCTTTTTACCCCCACCTCCAAGTTGCTCAGGCAGTTGAGAATACCTGTGCACTCTTTCTTCTGTTCTCTGGTTTCTGTCCTGTTGGTCTCCCTCCGGTCCACACACATCTTACCTATCAACATTTTTTTTCTCCAGGCTTCCTCCACTGTCCTGTGGTAGAGAGTTGTCCTAGGCTATGTGGCTCCGGGGTCCCTTATCCCCCCTGCTTCCTGGGTTAGTTTAGTCCATGCTTTGCCCCTACGAGCGTTGTTGATTTCACTCTCCCATATTTTGATGATCGTCTTCCCCTTTCTATCTACCTTCTTGAGGAAGGTACTCTTTGCTTCCCTGGTCACCTGTTCGATTCTTGTCATCCTCCGAGTGCTCTATGGAGGTTTGATCCCTTGGGGGCCTCTCTTGCTGCTATTTTTCTTCATGCGTACCATCTTCACTTACAGGTGGTAGTTCTTACGTTGGGTTCTTCCCCTGTTCCGCTTCACCTCTTTCTGGTAAGTAAGGTGGCCCCTGTAATTGCTTTGCTTCAGTCTGTGGTTCTTTCTGTTATCCCTTCTTTTATGGAGCCAACCTGGTTGCTGTCCCATCCTTGCAATCATGGCCTGATCATCAAGGTGGTCCTTCTGGTTAGTATCCTTTGTTCCAGAGCGTGTGCAATTGATGACCTTGCCGTTATCACTGCACCAATACTTTTCTCTGCTCATTGTACACCATTCGTTTCCCCGTCCCATAACGGTACTTGGGTGAGGTGTGCCCAGACTTGGTCCTGGTGAACCTTGTCATCCTTTGTCCTTCATCACCTGCGAGTTATCTATTCTTCTTTCCCACGGGTATCCTCTGTACTTATTTTTATTGACAGGACCGTGGTGTCGTTCCTTCGCCTGATGTGTGATCTATGTCTGCATTTGTAGCCTTGTTTGATTGGTGGGTAGTTAGATTCTACTTGGAACCTATGTGCCCTTTAATTCCTACTGCACCTCTATTCTTGCCATAATCTTCCGTACTGATACTGTTGTCTCAGTATTTTGCCGCAAGTTGGGTGAAATCTACTTGGAATTGACCTTGCAGGATGTTGCTTTAGATTGTATCCAGTTCTGGACCTTCGTTATCGACCCCCTCATTCACTATTCCATCCGCCAGTCCATTTGCTGACTGTTGAACCTAGCGCAACTCCATAGTGATCCCTGTTCGCAAGTGCCCCTAGATTTTTTTCCAGTAGGTGGGCCAATCGCCAATGCCTCTGGAATTTTCCCATTCTGGTACTGTTTTGGAGTTTCCTTACTGTTTTGATAACCAGTGCGGAATATCCTTCCACTATGGCATCTTTCATCCCCTCCTGGATTAGAATCTCTAGGCTAGTCTCCAGGGCTTCAAATTCCATGGCGTTGTTGGTTGAGTTGCCCAGACTTCGAGCATACAACCGTATGATGTTTCCTTTACTATCCCTAATTACTCCTCCCAATCCTGTTCTCCCTGGGTTGCCTTTCACCACCCCATCGAAATTCCACTCGAGGGAGCCTGAAGGTGGCGGTTTCCAGTTGCAATCACCTACTTGGAGTTGCGGTGAATGTTTGTATTGATTGGGGTTGCGTCCACCATTCAGGTGGAATACCTATAGGACTCAAGAATCATGATCAGCGGGTTGTGCTCTGCCTACCTTGCAGTTGCGGCTCATCACCGTCTCTCGTATCATGGAGATTATTGTTTCCTTGATCTTCCCTTCTGGCCAGCTTTGGTTTCTGAAAATGTGTCGGCTCCTTTCCTTACATATCGACCATATGATCATTCCTGGGGTGAGGATACAACAGAGGTTCACCTCTTCTTGTTCGTTGTATTTCTCTTTCCATAGATTGATGGTTGTGACAATGTTACTTCGGATCCTGTTGGACTGGCGGAAGATACTTGCCGCCCAGTCCCACAGTTCTGCAGTGTAGGCGCATTCGTCGAGGAGATGGTTTGTTGTTTCTTCCTGGGCTTGACAAAGATGACATCTTGATGGACTGGTGAATCCTCTTTTCCTTAGGTTATCCCAAGTTAGGATGTGTTTGTGTATTATTATCCATTGGAAAATTTGAATCTTTGGCCATTGGGGGCTGTTCCAAAGCTTATCCCAATGTTGCTCTGGGTCTTCTTGGTCTAGGTCTGCCATATTGTGTTGGACTTCTTTCAGGTTGAATTCCCCTCCATCCTTTTGTCCCCACCTCAACTGGTCCTCTCCTTTCGTGGCTGTCATTTTCCGTCTTCCCAGTTCCTCCTCCACCTCTTTTCCTGTTGTTGTGGGTATTTCATTGTTATGTGGAATAATCCTTTCCTATATTCTCCATTTGTTGCGGTCTGTTTCCTGTTTCCAGTATTGATATAATTTGATTTTACCTTGCGTGATGAGGTCCTGTTGGAGTATCCATCAATCCGGGTTCTCCATCCTTAGTTCCTGTTGCCATGCGTCCTCCCAAAATCTTGTTGTTCTACCATTCCTGATTTCCTAGAAAATTTGTGTCTGAATCTAGGCTTTGTTGCGCCAGGCTAGGGTCCAAATGGCTGAACCTTCCCTGGTTCCTCCGAAGCGGATTCTATCCTGGTCATGAATGTCTAGGGTGTAATTTTCCTTCCATAGGTTTACCCAAGGTGTTGTAGTTTCTTTGACCCAACGCCACCAGAGTTTCTCCCCATATTTGTTATCGGTCATTTGTGGATCTTGTAGCCCCATGCCTCCTTTTCTTTTTGGCCTGGAGACTTTCTCCCAGGCCACCAGGGCCCATTTTTTCTTTGTTTCCACGCCTTGCAACAGGAAGTCCCTCTGGATTGTTCTTATTTTCTGTAGGATCCCATGTGGAGTGGGGAGGACTGAAATCATAAAGGTTGGGATTGCTTGTAAAATAGACTTGGTTAGGATCAGTCTGCCTGCTAGATTGAGGGATCTATACATCCAAGTTTTTACCCGCTCCTGTAACCTATTTATTACTCCTTCCCAAGTTGACATTTTGTACACTTTGTCTGTCAATGGAACCCCCAAATACTTGGTTGGGAGTGTTTTTCGTTGAAATCCTAGAATGTTGGTCAAATTCCTTTGGACAACTGGATTGGTATTGAAGAAAAAGATCATCAACTTGGAGTGGTTGATCTCGGCGCCCGAGGCTTCCCCAAAATCTTCTAGGATTTGTTTGTAGGCTTTGGCTTCCTTGACCGTGGGTATTCCGTGGAGTAATGTATCATCTACAAACTGTTGGTGAGTTGAAGTAGGGAAATTTTCGAAGGGTTTGAGCCCTGTTATTTGCCCAATTGCGATTGCGCTCTTTATGGTCCGGATGAGGCCTTCCATCATAAGAATGAACAGAAAGGGGGATAGCGGGTCTCCTTGTCTGATACCTCTTGTGGGGTAGAAAGGTTTGGTTGGGGCTCCATTGATTAATAGTGAGTATATTGTTGTGGATATGAGACTGACAATCCATCTGATCCAGTGTTGGGTGAAACCAAAGGCTTCCAAAGTCTTGACCATATAGTGCCAGCTAATTTTATCATAAGATTTTGCTATGTCTAGTTGTATTATCATTCCCCCCCTCTTCTGAAGCTTCAAGGTGTGAATGATCTCATGGGCCTGGATGATGTTTTCCATTATTTGTCTTCCTTCCACAAATCCTGCCTATTCTTGCGAGATCAGTGAAGGTAGGAGGGGTTTCAGTCTATTTTCTATTACTTTGGAGATTATCTTGTAAACCACATTGCATAGCAGTATAGGTCTGTACCAGTCAGGGGTTTTGGCTTCATTTTCTTTGGGGATTAGTGTGATCACTGTGGAATTTAGTGATTTAAGGATGGAGGTGGACCTTCTAGAGTCTTCTACTACCTTATAAATGTCATATTTGACAATTTCCCAGCAAGCTTTGAAGAAATCCACTGTGAAGCCATCTGGACCTGGTGCTTTCCCACTGGGCATTTCCTGGAGAGCCTGGTCAACTTCTTCTGTGGTAATAGATTTGTTCAGGAAGATGTTTTGTTCCTTTATGACTAGGCATGGAATATGCTGGGTTATCTTTTGAATGGCCTCCGATCTGTCTTGGTGAGGTTCTTGGGCTATCCCGTGGAAGTGTTTGACCAGAGTGGTTTCAATCTCCTGATGTGAATCACGCTCGATTCCATCCTGGTTCTTGATCTTCAGGATTTTGTTGTGGGCTCTTCTGGCCATGGTTGTTCTATGGAAGAACTTGGTGTTCCACTCTCCCTCCTTTATCCATCGGATGCGAGATTTTTGACGCCAGAGTGTTTCTTTTTGCTAGCATCGCGCCTCCCAATCTTGGGTCATTTGGAGCTCTTCCTTTTTCCGGTCCTCCATATAGCCTTCCAGTATGCAATTTTCTTGGAGTTTTTTCATTTTTTCGTCTATGTTGTTTTTCTCTTTGTTTATATTCCAGAAAGTATCCCTGTTCCACTCTTTGAGCTTATTTTTGATGTACTTAAGTTTATTATGGAGTTTGAAAATCCTTGTCCCTTGCTTCGATTGCTCCTCCCGCCACCACTGTTTGATTCTTTCCTTGAAAGTCAGGTGATCAATCCAGAATTTATCGAATCTAAAGGGTCTGTTCTTTGGTGCTGTTTGGAAGCTTGCTTCCAGTTGCACTGGCCAGTGATCAAATCCACCCCAGGGAAGGATGTTGCAATCTAAGGATAACCCTTGCATAATGATTGACTCTGATATAAGGAATCTGTTGAGTCTTGTAGCTACCTAAAGCTGGTTCATCCATTTATTGTTCTAGGTGAACTGACCATTCTTAGTTTGGAGATCTACCAGCTCCACCCTGTCTATGAATTTTGAAAAATCCTCTGCTTCCCGATCCAATCTTCTTATACCACCTTTCTTCTCTGCAAGTGAGGTGATGATGTTGAAGTCCCCTGCTAGGATCCAGTAGAGGTTGGTGGATCGATATTTTATATATTCTATGTCTCGGATCATTCTGTTATTTTCCTCTGGCCCTTGGGGCCCATACACGTTAGTGCAGATAATTTCCTCCGTGTTTCCAATGATTTGCATGCATACCGTTAGGGTGTACCTGGTTGCTTCGGATGCTATTAGATTTACAATTTGTGTGTTACACAAAGTGAGAATGACGCCTAACCTTTGGTGGTCTTTGATGGATACCATCTTGTACTTGTGCCAGTTTTGTTTACTGATTGCCTCCATTCTGTTTGTAGTGCATTTCATCTCTTGAATGAAATAAAGATCTGGTTGTTCCTTCTTTAGTTTATTCCTAAGGATTATTTTATTTCTTGGGTTGTTTAGGACTCTTATATTCCAAGTTGTAACCTTCATTTAAACATGTTGGGGGGAGTGGGGAAAGAGTTTCTTGATATTACCCAAATTTATCAGTAGTGCTCCCAGATCCTGTAGTGCTATGCTGTTTGATTTCCTACCTTTTTTCCTCCTCATCTGTTTGGGTGATAGCTGTGGTTGTCCCTCGCTGGATTTGACTCCTAGGTGTCCTATCTCTCCATGTGTGCATTTTTGTCCTCTGGCTTTGGCTTCCTCTCGTAGGAGGAACAGGTACTGGAGGCGATCTAGTTGCTCTGTTGGTACGTTGTCGACTCCTTGCCTTTTCCATTGTTCCAATATGTTCGGGAGGTTTATCCCTTCCCTTTCCACCAAGTCCCTGAGATCAGGGTATTTTGTGCCTACTTCGCTTGGGGTCATCTCTACATCTCCCTCTGCATCTTGCATGGCGGTGTTGTTGTCTTTTGTTTCTCCATCCATCAGGGTTGCGCAACTCCCCTGTGCTGTCATGTTGCTTGGCCGTTGGGTAGGCTCTTTTGTTGTTTGGTCTCTGACTTCTTGAAATTTTGCCGAGTCACTTTTGTCTGCTATCCCTTTGTTTGTTTGGTCCCTCCCTTCCATTTTATTCTGGGTCTCCTGGTTATTTCCTATCGAGGTTTTATTTTTCTTTTTATTTTCTTTGTTCCTGGGGTTCGATGTTATAAACCCTTCCTCATCTTGCTGTGTTTTGGGATTTGCCACTTCTTGATTTTTATTAAGAGGGAATTCTATGATCAAGTGGCCATGCTCATGGCATATTCTTCATCTAAAGGGGATTTGTTCGTAATCTATGTTTTGGATCCATTCCTCATCCTTGAATTCCAAACTTATGGCTTCTGGGAGTGCTTCAAAAACATCCATCTCTATGCAAATTCTTGCGTACGATGTGTATCTTCCTTTTAGGGTGGATTTTGAGGTCTTCACATATTTCCCTAGTTTGTTTCCTATTGCTTCAAAGGTGGAGGGAAACCAATAGTCTAAGGGTAAGGAATAGAATCTCAGCCAGACCAGTACCTTTTTGAATGTTTCTTTTTCCGGGGAGAAATTGTCCTTCTAGGGTTGCATGTACAATCCAGTTGAGGTTTCGACCTCAACTCATTGATTCACATTCATTGGATTGTACCAGAGTACCTTGGGAGTCATTGAAATTAATGGTGATTTCCCTCGCACTTGTTAACGATATATACTAATGACCGATAATCAAGTGGTTTATACCATGTTCGACTTCGACACATGTATTCACATGGTTAGATTCGTACTATAGAGTGGTGGAGATAAAGACCCTGGATATTTATTTTCTGACAGATCCAGGTTGCATTGGAGTATATTCAGTGTACTATTGCATAGATCCACATTGTATGTTTGGTGGCTATGTTCAAATTTGAGTCTTTAACACATAGATCCACAGTGTATTTTTGGTGGCTATGTTCAGATTTGAGTCATATCGGCATGGATCCACAGTGTATGTTTGGTGGCCATGACCTGTCTTACTTGACATGGATCTTTGCATGTTGGCATTTATGCTTTGAGTCATTTGTAATTTGAGTATGGGAATTCCTACCTCAGTGATGATATATTATTGTACTGTATTTCCTTGTTTGTTGACAGGTTTCCGACTGACTGTTCCTTGTTCCCTACACACACTCGACAAAGTATTTCAGCTATCACTCTATTCTAACTTCATACTTTGGGGGGCTCTCTATTACACATTATTTTCATCATCCCTATGATCGTTAATGATGTAAACCTATCTGTTGCCTTCAGAG
>ML807369.1:0-18805 GCA_009831015.1 Picea engelmannii
ATCACTTGAATGTTAATCTTCGTAGCCTTTCTTTGGAGGGAAACTTGAAACCTTCACCAGTCATAGGAGAAATTATTCACTGATGATAAATCTTACATACAAAATTAAGAAAACAAAAATATCAAAAAAAGGGAGATTATATATGGATAAAGTTGATCACCAACCCATCTTTTATCATAGAACCATAACTCAACATTTTTTCACAAACCAATCAAAAAAACCACATTAACATCAAATCCTAGAGGATCCCAAGACCAATTTAAGTGCTCTATATATATTTTTAAAAAGTAGGCACTATATGACTTAAAGGCAGCCCCACTAAGGCCACCAAGCCTGAACTCCAAATTTCGTTGAACTGTAACCAAGGAGGAAGCCTTATGCCCTTTTCAAAAGTCAGTGCTATGAATTGTCGTCTCAGATATTTACTCGGGTTTTCCAAAAAATTAAAGAATAGTACCCCTGTACACATCATGGCAACATGGATTGTATAATAAATTCCAATGTAAATTAGAAGGGATGGGATACAGGAATAAAAACAAAATCTACATTATAACACACTGGTTAAAATGACATTGGAAAATAAAAAAACCTCTCAATACATATTATTATTACCTAATACAAATGAGGTTTGTATGACAGGGCCAAACCTTAGCAGAGATTAAAAAAGAGAGACATAAAGGCAACCTTATTCATTTCTGAACCCCTAACACATTATTGAAGGAGTAGTCCTTGGGATTTGTTGTTCTTGAGTTTATACTTAAGGCTTCAAAGTATAATGTCAAGGCATCCAGGATTAAAGAGCATTTAATATGAAAAGAAAATCAATACTCTTAAGAAAATGAAGCTATGGTAGATTCTAAAGTTGTCTTTGCCTAGCTTCCCAACATTCTCGGACACGTATGTCCCGTTCGATCACTTCCCATGAGCATTCAAGCTCCACCCGGGTATTAGCGATGTCTAGGATGGTATTAAACAAGGGTAAAGCAATGTTGGTATGATCAGTGAGATCAGGCTCAATATTGGGCTGCCTTGCAATAGGTACAGTCATGGAGGAAAGAAATAATCAATGAATCTGTTTCTTTCTTTTTTTATTAAATTTGTTTTTCTACTTTCAATTATATGAGAAAAGTTCCTAAGATTGAATTGATGGTAAAACAACTTAGAGGCTGTGTTGGCCGTTGACCAAGTTGTGAGGATTCTTGGTCATGTTTGACCATTTTGGACTTCGAAAGGCTGTCGAAGTCGGAGCACAAGATGAAGCAGAGATCACGGGATCTCAGCCCCTTTTTGGGATTTGGGAATATGTAACAGGTATGGGAATGTCGACCCATAGGTTTACCCATGCTTAGGCCTATTTTGTAATCTATAAATAGATGTCTAGGTGATGTAAGGAAATATAGAGAAGAGGCATTTATGTGATGTTATTCTAAGTGCAAGTGTGGTTTGTAATTTCTTTGTCCATACTGTGAGAGACTTGTAGAGCTAAGTGCAAGTGGTTGTAACAGACTGTGAAGGGTTGTGTGTTGTAACACAAGGAAGAAGGATCTAGCGAGTTGCACAGATATTATGTCCTATGCAGAGTAGGGTTTTGAGTCTCTGTGCATATAACCTATTGAAGAAGCTAATAAAGAATAAGAGTCGGTGGACGTATCCTCAGGGTGGGGGTGAACCATGTATATGCTGTGTTTCTCTGCTTTGTGCGATGTGTTGGTGTATTTATGTGTTATTTTCTAAGTGCTTGATATAGATAGATAGATAGATAGATATGTTTATGCTTTGTGATTATGATGAATCTGGATGCTAGATCTGACATAGGTGAATGTGCTTAGTGCTTGAATCTGCTAGATTTGATCCATTTATTTATGCTAAGTGCTTAAATACATTAGATCAGGGTGAATGTTGCGATGCTTTGTTTTATCTGCGGAGTAGATATTGGTTAAATAATGATGAACTAACGGTGCTAAGTTCTCTATCAAGTATTATAATCATAGATATGTGTCCCAACTAAGGTTGTAGACAACTGAGTCCTGCAACCACCCCTGCCTCTACCTCGAGTGAGACTTCATCTTCTTCGCAGGTGTTGCTGAAAGGGTCGGTAGTTAGGGTTTTGTTGGTGCGCTATTGTAGCATTGAACCTTGGGTCTTCCCCTGTGTCAATAAAAGGTTCCGTTGCCGGGATTTGGGAATATGTAATGGGTATAGGAATGTTGGCCCATGGGTTTACCCATGCTTAGGCCTATTTTTTAATCTATAAATAGATGTCTAGGTGATGTAAGGAAATATAGAGAAGAGGCATCTATGTGATGTTATGATAAGTGCAAATGTGGTTTGTAAATGCTTTGTGCATACTATGAGAGACTTGCATAGCTAAGTGCAAGTGGTTGTAACAGACTGTGAAGGGCTTTGTGTTGTAAAACAAGGAAGAATGATCTAGCGAGATGTGCAAATCTTCTATCCTCTGCGGAGTAGGGTTTTGAGGCTCTATGCATATAACCTATTAAAGAAGCTAATAAAGAAGAAGATTAGTTGGACATAGCCCCAGGGTTTGGGTGAACCACGTATATGTCGTGTTTCTCTGCTTTGTGCGATGTGTTGGTGTATTTATGTGTTATTTGCTAAGTGCTTGATATAGATAGATAGATAGATAGATTTGTTTATGCTTTGTGCTTATGATGAATCTGGATGCTAGATCTTACATAGGTGAATGTACTTAGTTCTTGAATCTTCTAGATCTAATCCATTTATTTATGCTAAGTGCTTAAATACATTAGATCAGGGTGAATGCTGCGATGCTCTATTTTCTCTACGGAGTAAATATTGGTTAAATAATGATGAACTAATGGTGCTAAGTGCTCTATCAAGTATTATAATCACAGATATGTGTCCCAGCTAAGGTTGCAGACACCTAAGTCTTGCAACCAGCCCTGCCTCTACCTCGGGTGAGACTTCATCTGCTTCACAGGTGTTGTCGAAAGGGCCGGTAGTTGGGGTTTTGTTGGTGCATTGTTGTAGCGTTGAACCCTAGGTCTGCCCCTGTGCCATCAAATGGTTTTGTTGCCAGGACCTGAAGTTGTTATTGCTGGGAACTGAGGAAGAAGAAGCTTTGTGCAAATATTCAACCTGAAATTATGAAAGCTCTATGCGTAGATCTATTCCCTTAGTGCATAGTACTCTACTTAGTTTGAAAATCTCTGTGCTAAGGAAAAAAAGTCCGATTTGAAGAAAAGAGGTAAGATCTGAAATCTTTGTGTTCTGAGAAAGGTAAAAGTGAGAATTTTTTATTAAAAGAGGTAAGATCTGAAAGCTCTATGCTCTGATAAAGGTAAGAATATTGAAAAGTTCTAGATCTGGAAGCTCTGTGCTCTGTATAAGTAAGATAAGTGGAAATGTTTGTTTCAACAGTATAGATCTAGGTATGTTTGATAGATTCTATCCTAGCTTGAAAAATAGGGTATTAATATATGAAAGAAGATTTGATATGATTAGATCTGATAAGAATAGTGAAAAATATGTTATACCTATGCATATAAAGAATGTTTGGACTAATAAATGTATGCAAGATCCTAGAAAGAAATGTTTGCAGGTTAGCTACCATGATCCTAGTGTGTAGTATAGAAAAGGCTTGGGATCATTTAAAAGAAAGAGAGGATTAACCCTATGTTACAGTTGTAGAAGACCGATACATCTTGCTAAGGAATGCCTTGGGAGAAGACCTAGTTGTCTTTGTTGTAAAGATATGAACCATAAAGTATTTGATTGCCCTAGAATGATTGTGAAGGTTGAAAGAATGAATATGAACCAAGAAAACCCTAAGGCATATCAAAAAACTAAGATTATGACATAATCCCAGAAAGAATCAGAGAAAGTATTGCTACAGATGAAAGAAACCCTGAATGACCACCGATGTGTCATATTATCAAATATCTTCAAAGAAAAGGAATACCTTGAAGCAACAATAGGAGACTTCGACATTGATTGTGTTCTAGATGAGGAAACACAGGTGGATATCATGACAACGAGAACTTGGGAAGCTATAGGGAGGCCTGCTATAATTCCTTCATTAGGAGGAATAGGACTATTCAAAGGAAAGTTGATAAACCTATGTGGAAAGATTACCTGGATACCTATGAATGCCAATGGAACTTCGACAGAGGAATATTTTGAGATTATTAAATTTATTGAGAATAGTGCCCCATTTAACATGCTACTAGGAAAATCTTGGATTGAAAGATATCAAGCCAGAAGGAAAGAAGAAGAGGAAGTTTTAGAACATCAAAAGAAAGAGTTAAAAGAATTCATGACTAGAAGGATTGCACACTTGATTGAAGAACATAAGAACAAATCAAAGCTATTTAAAACCAAAGACCCGGATGTCAAAGTTGCAAGAACACTAGAAGACCCACAAAAGTTTGAAGTACCTATTCCAAATAAAGAAGAAGGATCACCCTTGAATCTTAGGAAAGAATCTCAACAACGCGAAGTAACTATGCCAAAAGAAGATAAGAATTAAAACGGAAAAAGGAATACCGAGATGAATCTCACTGGGAAGAAGGCTAGAAAGCTAAGTAAGAACAGAGTTAAGATCGACAAGTTGTAGAAGGTTCCAGAGAGAACCTCGCAGAAGGAAAATTTGCAAAATTGGAGCTTCACTGGGATATCAGAACAACGACACATGACACTTCGCCATGGCGAAGCAATAGAGCCATTGGGGACATTATAACCATTAGACCAATGCTCCAAATGGGTAGAAAGGAATTTATGGTCAGACAGATCACCATCCGACCATTGGGACCGCGCCATAATAGATAGAATAGAGTTAATGAAGGATTTTAACCCATTGCAAGAGATACATTGTCAAGTTACCTATTTATCCCATCGCGCCATGCACCGAGAACACTTTTTCCAACCAAGAGTTTGAGCCTGCAGACTAAGTTTATTTTTCACAGTGATCATCGCTCTCTTTCTCTCTATCCCATTACTTTGTCTAAATTACCCTCTGAACCCGAGATTTTTAACCTCGAGTGTGTATGTCGGATGAGTTGAGTGCTGCAGAGAAAGTTGTTGAAGAAGTTCTGATCGACCTCATGACTGAAAGAGTCATGTCAATGTCTACAGGTGTACAAGCATCATCGACGAGAGTACTTCTAGCCTCTCTGTCCACTACTCACGGAGTCAGACCATCTCGGCCATCATATGAAAAGTGAACCAAGAACAGGGATGATCTAGCTAATGCCAAATTGATCCCGACCATATTACCTACCTACATACCACCTCTAAGCGGTGCGGTAAATAGAGACAACATGCCCAGATATTTTGAATACACCTTGGTTATGACGTACATCTCGAAGGGGATACACACAGTTCAAGCAGACCAAGATAATATTGCCGTGTTGAAGTTTAGCGACTTCAACCTCGGAGATCGCAAAGTCTATAAAATGCTTGCCCCACATAAGTACCTGACTAGAACTAAGGGAAAGAATTCGAAGATAATCCCCCAGTCATGGACTATGAACCTCGCGCAGTCCACCCTGCTGAACGTCATGAAGATTCCCCACTTTGGTAGACATCAAGAAGTCAATGCCTGTGTCAAGCTGCTACTTTCCTGTTACCATGGCGACTATTTGTGGCTAAATATCCATATAACAATTGATCCAAAGCTGATCAATCGGATCACAAGGTTGAGTATGCAAGGACTTGATCCACAAGAGTTTTACCTCGGAAAAACGATGGATTGCGCTCTAGCAAAGAAGATCAAGGACACTTATGGAGATGTCGAGAAGGGAATGCATGGCTACAAGGTATCTTCTATCCAGACTGGCACAGTGTGCCTCGCCTGTCATTTCATTGCAGGGAAATTGTTATGAAAGAACTGACGTACCTAAGTCACCAGTTTTGTAGTCAACCTTGCAGGGAAGTGCGCGGAAGGCCTTTAGATGAACTGGGTGAAGTATCTAGTGAACCAGTTGGAAATCGACTGAAGAGTAGCAAAATATCAAGGATATGAATTTCATTTCAGCTGGCTCTTGATCCTTATATATTTTATTGCCTGGGAGATACTGGAAGGTGCTACCTTCCCGGACATCGAGCCATTTGAACCGATGGCCGCAAAGTTCGCTACCCTTTGGTATTGAAGCGATATGAATAAACAATGGAAGTCAAATTTTTTTTTTCATACCTACTAAAATTAGCTGAAGATAGCCATTTAGTCTGAGCCTCGCATGAATTCAAACACTCTACACCAGTTTAGGCCTTTGATGAAGTTCAACGTAGATCAACATTTTATTTACATCACAGCGCGTGCCGACGAACACAAGTAACAACTTCAGTCCTACTACAAGCTGACAAAGGAGGACTTGGAGGAGATCACTAAGGACTGGTCGGTGGACCTCCTTATTCCAGCAGACCCTATGAAGATATCCGACATCGACAGCCTAGAAACTGCGCAGGATACACTTGGACCTAGCAGGACAAAGAAGACCGAAGAGGTCCAAGGATTAGACAGTGCATCCGTGAAGACTGCTTCCATATCGCCAAAGAAAGGAAGTGATGGTGAAGAGTTAGATACAAAGAGTTTGAATAGAAGAAAGGAGACAAGGTTGATCCCTTGAAGAAGAGGAAAGGTTCTCCTATGAAACCTTCCTCCCGAAAGAAATCGAAGGCCACCATGACCAAGATGTAGATTGTCCTCACCTCCAATGACTTTGACTTCCTCATAGCATCCCTACAAGATGCTTCACTGGAAATAACTGAGAAATAAGAAGCAAAGAAAGAGGATATCTATGATCAAATTAAGACTGAACTCTGAGGGGTACAGGAGGCCGTATAGTCTAGCCACGTAGTCTCCACTGTGCCTAGAGAACCAAAATTGGGAGATGAGCCAACCCAACTCCACCACCTAGTCGATACAGTCGAAGCTCGCCTTCAACGAGCACATGAAGAAACAGAGAAATCCACTTATGCTTTGACACAAGGACAAGGAGTACTCGTAGAGCAAAGAAGTGTTGTAGAACAGGAAAAGCTTTCTCTCTAAGAGAAGTTTGATGAAGAAAAAGCACAACTACAGAAAGAAAAGGAACAGTTGCTCGCAGAGCAACTCAAATTAAAAGAAGAGGTCAACATATCACTTTGCTCTATGAAAGTATTAGAAATCAAGGCAGAAGACTGAGTTACATAATAGGTGAACCACCTTGCAGAAGCCATCCAATAGATACAACAACGCATAACAGATTTGGAGCTACACACTATACCTGAGACCCCACAAGATGTAAGAGAGCAAAGAGAAGCAACTGCCCGGAGTGCAGTTGAAAGGCTAAAGGCTCTTACCCTGGAATGTAAGAAACTCACTGATCGAAGTGCCCAGACCTATGAACAATTCATGGAGAACTTGAAACTGAAGGCACTGGAGTCGCAGCTCCAAGAGGAGAAGTATCAAGACAAAAAGATACAGGCGCAGTTGAAGCCCCTGTCAGTTGTTGAAAGAATGAAGTGATCCCAAGAGCAATGGACCACCCAACATTAGATCCACACTATCAAAACAAGATTTATGGAGGTAACTCAGAAACTCCAACCTGTACAAGAAAAGGCTTACCAATTGTTTACAGAGGTAGAAGGCCAAGGAGCAAAGCTAGAGCAGGTTGTCACTAGAGGTGAACAATGTCTAGAGGGACCTATCAATGATACGGTCATCTAAGAGTTCGCTAAATAGTAGGCTGTAGCACAACAACAAGTCGAAGTAGCTCGAGCCAACCTCAAGGCGTTTGAAGAAGAACTAGTCAGACCAGAGTGACTCGGGACAAGTCATAGGTGCGTGTTGGGGGCCTATTGGCCCTTGACCAAGTTGTGAGGGTTCTTGGTCATGTTTGACCATTTTGGACTTTGAAAAACTGTCAAAGGCGGAGTACAAGATGAAGCAGAGATCGCGGGATCTTGACCCCTTTTTGGGATTTGGGAATATGTAACGGGTATGGGAATGTTGGCACATGGGTTTACCCATGCTTAGGCCTATTTTGTAATCTATAAATAGATGTCTAGGTGATGTAAGGAAATATAGAGAAGAGGCATCTATGTGATGTTATGCTAAGTGCAAGTGTGGTTTGTAAATGCTTTGTGCATACTGTGAGAGACTTGCAGAGCTAAGTGCAAGTGGTTGTAAAAGAGTGTGAAGGGATTTGTGCTATAACGCAAGGAAGAAGGACCTAGCAAGCTACGCAGATCTTCTGTCCTATGCGGAGTAGGGTTTTGAGGCTCTGTGCATATAACCTATTGAAGAAGCTAATAAAGAAGAAGAGTTAGTGGACGTAGCCCCAGGGTGGGGGTGGACCACGTATATGTTGTGTTGCTCTGCTTTGTGCGATGTGTTAGTTTATTAATGTGTTATTTGCTAAGTGCTTGATATAGATAGATAGATAGATCTATTTATGCTTTGTGCTTATGATGAATCTGGATGCTAGATCTGACATAGGTGAATGTTCTTAGTGCTTGAATCTGCTAGATCTGATCCATTTATTTATGTTAAGTGCTTAAATACATTAGATCAGGGTGAATGTTGCGATGCTCTGTTTTCTATGGGAAGTAGATATTGGTTAAATAGTGATGAACTAACGGTGGTACGTTCTCTATCAAGTATTATAATCACAAATATGTGTCACATCTAAGGTTGCAGACACCTGAGTCCTGCAACCACCCCTGCCTCTACCTCGGGTGAGACTTCATCTGCTTCATAGGTGTTGCTGAAAGGGCCGATAGTTAGGGTTTTTTTGGTGTGCTATTGTAGCGTTGAACCCTGGGTCTACCCCTGTGCCAACAAAAGGTTTCGTTGCCAGGATTTGGGAATATGTAATGGGTATGCGAATGTCGGCCCATGGGTTTACACATGCTTAGGCCTATTTTGTAATATATAAATAGATGTATAGGTGATGTAAGGAAATATAGAGAAGAGGCATCTATGTGATGTTATGCTAAGTGAACGTGTGGTTTGTAAATGCTTTGTGCATACTGTGAGAAACTTGCAGAGCTAAGTGAAAGTGGTTGTAACAGACTATGAAGGGCTTTGTGTTGTAACGCAGGGAAGAAGTATCTAGCAAGATGCACAGATCTTTTGTCCTATGCAGAGTATATTTTTGAGGCTCTGTGCATATAAACTATTGAAGAAGCTAATAAAGAAGAAGAGTTGGTGGACGTAGCCCCAGGGTGGGGGTGAACCTCGTATATGTTGTGCTGCTCTGCTTTGTGCGATGTGTTGGTGTATTTATGGGTTATTTGCTAAGTGCTTGATATAGATAGATAGATAGATTTGTTTATGCTTTGTGATTATGATGAATCTGGATGCTAGATCTGACATAGGTGAATGTTCTTATTGCCTAAATATTCTAGATCTAATCCATTTATTTATGCTAAGTGTTTAAATACATTAGATCAGGGTGAATGTTGCGATGCTCTGTTTTCTCTACGGAGTAGATATTGTTTAAATAATGATGAACTAACGATGTAAATTTCTCTATAAAGTATTATAATCACAGATCTGTGTCCCATCTAAGGTTACAGACACCTAAGTTCTGCAACCAACCCTCCCTCTACCTTAGGTGAGACTTCATCTTCTTCACAGGTGTTTTCGAAAGGGCTAGTAGTTAGGGTTTTGTTGGTGCATTGTTGTAGCTTTGAACCCTGGGTCTGCCCCCATGCCAACATGGCGTATTTTGTATGTGAGTTAAATTTGAAAATGATGAATGTGATGGGAGAAAAACATAAAGCTATTAAACAAAGAAAGGCATCAATCACAGAAGAATCTCACTCTGCTATAGAAGAAGAAAATAGATGAGAAAATTTTAATGAAGCATAAAATGTAGCAATCTAACTGACTCTCAGGTCTTATATTTTCTAATAGCAAACACAAAGGAAAATCAGTAAGCAATCAGATAACTAAATGAAACATATATCCCTAGTAGATGTTGTACTAAGTTGTGATTAGGCATTCATCAAAGACATATGAATAAAGATGCTGGAAAATAAAAGAACATAAGAACACATAACTCATGAGTGATGAAGTATGGAGTCTTTGGTCTGTACTTGTATTAATTCTTGAAAAAGGAGAGATTTCTCTATTACAATCGACAAAAAAAAACCAGCCCCTTCTTAGTCTTTTGAAAATATATTTATACAAGAGTTTCTCAACCCTATGCGGTTGGAATTCTCGTTATTCCTAGCTAATAACAATTACAAAATGAAAACTTGAACCATTAGACTTGTTTCTTTTCTATTTCTTTCTCATACCAGTAGAACAGGTATAAATATGTTACTTCATTGCTTCTTTGAAGTACTTCCTTCACCTTGCTCGAGCCATTTGACACATTTTCCTAGGAATTGTACCAATGTTCTTGAAGGTTCTGTTGCATCTTTTGCCTCAAAAAGATACAACTTTCTTTGTAATTGCGACAACTTGTATTCTATCCTTTTATCTTCGGAAGCCATTGACTGTAACTATAAATTTGGCCTTACCAACCATCTATCTATTTGAGTTATGTCAACCTGCTTGAGCTGTGAGATTTCAATATGAGCTTCCTTTAAGCTCTCTTTGATGTCAAGTTGATGTTTGACAATGTTGATTTGTCCTAGTATCTCAGAACAATCATCCTTTCCAATGCCTAGTGTTTCTTTATTTAGCAAATCAAAAACCTCTTCACAATCCTCTTTTATTTCTTTGGCCATTCTTTTACTCTCGGCTATATTGGCCTCCCGTGCCTTCAATATTATATTTCCTTTGATTTGTTTTGCAACAATCAATCTAGGAGTTACAGGTACTTCTTATCTAGCTGATGACATGACCACTTTTTGAAAGGTGGTCCGGGCTGCAATAGCCTCTTCTTATTTGAAACTGATATTATCTAATGATCGATTTACTTCCTAAAAATGATTTTGGATGATCTCTACCTTAGAAAAAAGGATTTGTTGTGCTATTTCTAGATTCTTTAGCACCTCCAATGCTTGAGCTTGGAACCCTTCTATATCCATAACCATTTTTTCAGTGGAACCTACCTTCTTTTATAACTGTTTAACCAACTCATATTGTTGGACAAGACTGGACTTGAGCAGTTGGATTTCTTTTCTATCAACAACTCTATCCTTTTCAAGTCCTTTATTGACCTCATCTCTGATATTCTTCTCTATATTCCTTATTTGATCCCACAACTGACTTATCATCTGATTTCTCTACTTCAGCCTTTCTTTTAGATTATCAACTGAGAATAAGTTGGATGTTGCAAAAGATCCCAAAGAGCTTGCTACCTCTGTAGCAAAGTCTTCATCTTCCAAATTTTGTCCATCTAATAATACTTTGTGCTTTTTGACTAATGCACCTTCTTTCTGGTGCATTTCTTTCTTTACCACAACTTTTCTTTTTTAATGAAAAATAAATCTATAGGAGGTATTTCTTCGATAGGGATAGGCATGATATCCCCTATGAATATTACCTCTGCATTAGGGTTTCCTCTAGTGAACTGTAATAGCGTAATAGCCTCAATGGGGCTGTCGATCTCTATGGATAACTGTTTTCCCGCTCCATGTGTAGTTGATTTATCAGGTCAAGACAATGGCTTATATTATCCTTGCTTTTTTAATGTTTCTGATTGATATTTGGACTGGTCATCAGATACCTCTGTCATTGGGATATCCTTGTTCTGAGTCAAGAGCTCAGAACTATCTGGGTTTTCTGGGGCTTCTTATTTGCTAGAGCTCCCGACTTCTGGGTTCCGGGTCTTTGTTTTTTGTGTAGTTGGAGACTTTCAGGTTTCTCAGTGTAATACTTTAGGGAGGCCACTTCTTCGATGTTTTTAGAAATTGTAAAACTCAACTATTTCGCCAGGTGGTAGAGCTCGAACTCGGCTTAGGACTTCTTGGTAATATCTTGCCCCTCAGAACATTTTGTCATGAGGGGAATCTTCATGCTCATACCTTTTAAGATTGCAATTGTCCATATGGTTTCCCACGACCTTCTGTGGGTCATTATTCTTGAATTCAATGTTAACCAACTTTATCTCTTCTAAGGTTGCAACCTCTACTCTGGAATGGCCGAAATATGACAAAGAAAATGCACCAATATGTAAAGGAAAAGATGGCCATACCTTTTTCTACATGACTTTGAGCTCCTTGCTAATCCCGATGAGTACAGTTTATCGTGCAACCTCGTGGAATATCATTCGGTCTGGTAAAAATTGTGGTAATGCGTACGGGGAAACTGAACAGCCGAAAACTCTAATATAAGAGAAGTGTTCCTCTATGTACCATTCTGCCACTTTACCTAGGTTAACCATAATGTTGTCTGAAATTCTAGGAGGTGGGTGACCAAATATAACTGTATGCATTGGCACCACTACCCAATTACAGATTTCATAAAACAAATCTTTTTCCTTGTCTTCCCATAGCTTTGAATGATAATTATGAATTGGTTCTGCACTGTCTGGAGTCTAACTCCATATCATCAGTGGGAAAGATGTCATGAAATAGATAACGTCCATAATATAAGATGACATAAAGAATGAAGCTAGTTTCCCTTTGGTTTTATTTGTTTGGTATTCTGAGATTTCTCTAGCCAGATTATCCGACAATATCTTTGCCCAGTCAAAAGAAAATCCTTCCACCACCGAGTATATAATGGGAACCCATGGTAAAAATAAATGGGTCGTGTTCTCTTTTTCATAAATTATGCACATCATCATGGCTATATACATGAACTGTGGTTCAAGCGATGAGATTGAATATCCGCCATGAGATTCGGCTCTGAACTTTTCGGGGCGTGAACACCAGTCTTTGATCCGGTCGGAAAGATTCTTTCCATACTGATTACACTCCTTATTATTAAAATTCACTAGAAAACTGGCATTATAAACGAGGTTTGATTTTGCAGACAATTTATATATGACGTGTATGTGTTCCAGTCGAAATGACCCAACAACTACCTTCTGAGAGTTGAATATCATTCTAGTTGGGATATCTACATGATCTAGTGCCCATCCAATCACGTCGGTGTAAGTTAAAATCCTCAGTCTGGTTGCTATCTTATGCACTTCTTGAGTGATAATCTTATATTTGGTAGATAAGTTATCCTTTTCATTGTCTCTTGAATCATCAGGGCATTTTACCACTTCGTATTGTATGGTGTTGAGCACATGCGTCCATGTTTTAACTATGTTTATACTTCTAGGTGAAGTATCAGAAATAACGTCTGTGTTCTAGCCAGAAATTTCACCAGCTGCTTTAGGCGCTTTCCATGGAGCCATGATATCAAATTCAGAGTTCTGTTACCTGTTACAGAGAATGAGAATGCAAAAAACTAGTTATTTCGCTAAGCCATCTCTAAGAAAACAAGAAAGTGATTCAGAACTAAAAATCTTCTTTGCCTTAAATGCATAAACCGTGCGTATACCTTCACCGATAACGTGCTTAATTCCTTTAATAAAAAAGATTTGGGCATTAAAATCTGATCTTATTTTGAATAATTTCCCTAAATAAGATATTAATGCCATTTATGGTCAATACCTCGGGAAAAACACATAATTTGAATGTATTTGAGCTATTATCAAGCAATAGATTAATTAGAGTATAATCCTCATTAGTACATTAATTAATCATACCTATCATTTAATCAGGTTTCAGCGTTTTGGGCCTCGGGGATCTTTAAAGAAGTTTAAACTAAGACTTACGAAATGCGAAGTAGCGATAGGTTTTAATTAACTATAATCATATTTAACTCTCTTAATTAATCACAATTAGTTTTAACATGTCGGGGTTTCAGGTATCGGGACTTCAAAAGCCTCTATATGTAAGAGCTCCCGAATCGTGAATTCGTAATGAGGTTTACTTATCGTTAATCTTTCTTAATTGTTAATGAACCCAACTTAACATTTAATACTTTCATGAGTTCGGGTATCAGAACTTCGAAGATGCTCAATATTGAACCTTCATACTTTGCAAAACCTCGACTGCCAAAATATCGAAAGAAAACCTTTATATAAATTGATTCATTAATTAAAAAGGTGGCTTCATAATATACTAAGACATTTAAACCATTGGATTGATCAGAAGACTTCATTCGACGATGATTATCCAAGTGCATTTTTGTGTTTTTTATTTAAACAAAAAATAAAATTTATTTTAGTTTAAGGTTTAGAAAAATATATGTTTCAACATAGGCTCCATCTAGGGATCTCGTCTCCTTGTGGGACGAGAAGAAAATGTAGACCAAGTGCCTTTATTGGGTAAATGGAGTCATTATTACATTTCTGTGAAACACATCTGAGGAAAACACAAAACAAGATTTTAGGATTTCATCCTTAACTTTGAAAACTTTGAAAACTAAATCATTCGGTGATCTCGAGTTAGGCTTATAATAGTTTTCCTTTCCTAAAACTGACTTCAGATTTGTATAAGATAATCAAAACAACCTTAATCGTTCTACCAGAATTTATTTGATTTTGTTCGCATCAAGGTGAAGTAATTCCAATATTTTAAGTTAGGGAGTCCCATTAGCTTAGAATGTAGATATAGCCGAAAACATAAATAGTTACTAGAGCATATTATAATTCATGTATAACAGCCTATCAGATATGTAGACATTGCTTCACTGCCACCGAGTCTGTTTAGTACCTGGTGAAGTTATCGGATTTCCCACATTGAATTTACTTTCACCACTTCAATTAGTAATTTAGCATTTAAATGATGAGATGAGGGAAATCATTTAATGAATTTCTTTTCATCATCTCTTTTGGACTACATGGGGGAAATCGTTTTATGAATTTCCTTTCACCATCTGTCTTGTTTCAAAACATGAAGTGGGGGCAATCAATCGGTATGCAATATACCCGGGAAGATATCTGTTTATAATTTAACTATAGAGGTATGTCAACTCACTTTAATTACTCTGGACTAATCCTTTTCTAACCTTCAAACATCTTCGCCCTCAGGGAAGTTCTCAAGGTGAGTTCTTATTATTTTTTCAGGGACTTCCTTGAGCGAAAATAATCAGTTTATTCCTATTAGAAGAACTAAGATAGCTAGGATTAACCTCAAACATAATTTCAGTTTAGTTAAAGTTAGACGAATTATAAGAATCTTTACCTATTCTCGTTTTGAAGATTTGTTTATGAGTTTCCAAAGTTAAGGTGAGACATTTATCCTCTATGAAGCTCATGGGATGATATCAAGAATCATGTGAAGAAATAGCTTGAACATGAACAGGGGAAAAGAAAGAGGTTTCAAATGTATAGTTGTAGGTACAATCACTCTTAAACAAGCTTCTTACTCAACTCTTGAAACTTTTCCTTAAATTCTTTTTATTGCTTATTTTATATATATTGTTTTTTACTTACTTACTTCGTCTAGAGAAAATTTTTAATAATTAAAAGTTGCTTTCATTTCTCTGATTAAAGGTTTTGGTGATGATATTAGTAAACATAAGATTACTGTCTTACTCATTAACATCTCCTAGAAAATTTTAACTTAAGTATTTAAGACAAAAATTCATACCTTAGAAGTTGTTTATACTTCCAGCCAAGCAAACTATTAGTTTATTACCTGTTTCGAGAGAAATTCAACGCCAGTATATATGCATCTCACCTTTTTTTATATCTCAAGTCTCTCAGCTATCGACAAGTATACTGCAATAAGATAAACACGATAGCTGTCAGGAACTCTTGTAGATTAGAAACTTACTTATTGCATATTTTGATATTTTTTATTTTTTTTGACTAACCTTTTTGTATTTACAGTAAAAATAAAAACTTACCAAAAGAAAGGTAACTATAAAAAAAAACATGAAAACAAACCAGTATGTACAATGAGAGTTCAAAGACGTATTACTGTATGAAATGCTTGAGGTACCGCCCATTGATAGGGGTGTTAAGAATCTTTTCGTCGAGATTTTCTAACAAAAATGCATTCTTTCCCTCAGAGGTTGTAATTTTGTACGGTCTGCACCAGATATGATAAAACTTACCATGTTTCCCAGCATCCTCTTTTCTGGATTCCCATTTTAGAACCAAATTACCAGGGATAAATTCCCTATCTTTAGCTTTTTGATCAAATAAGGTTTTCATATTATCTTGATATTTCTATAGTTTTTCATCTACTTCAACCTTATTTTGCTGAACTTCAATCGATTGATTTATCCTCTTGGTAATGTCATTTGGCTCTTCTTTTGAGTCTTTCCACATTTTTATTACTGGAAGCGCTAGATTTATAGGTAAAATAACGTCAGTACCATATACCATTTGAAATGGAAACATTCCGATTGACCGTTTTGTGCCTATCGTGTTAGCCCATAAAGCATATTTTAAATGTACATGCCATGCTTTCTTATTTTCAGTCAGTACCTTCTTAATTATAGTGATCAAGCTTTTGTTAGATGACTCGGCTAATCCATTGCCCTGTGGATAGTAGGTCGTGGAGTGTCCTAGCAAAATGTTATACTTTTGACAAAAAATTATCATGGCCATGGATTTGAAGGCCTGAGCATTATCAGAAACTATTTTTTGAGGACAACCAAATCTTGATAGAATATTCTCCTCCAAGAATCTGATCACTACTGCGTCTGTTATGTTTCGCATAGGAATAGCTTCCACCCATTTAGTAAAATAGTCTGTAGCTGTCAGAATCCATTTATGTTGAGCACTCGAGTGTGGATGAATTTTTCCAATAAAAGCAAGACTCCATTGCTGAAATGGAGCTTTAGTTTTAACTGGAACTAAAGGTAATGCCAGAATTTTCTGCTTGCCTGTGAACAACTGACAAGGATTACAAGTTTTGACTTTAGTATTTACATCAGTGAATAATTTTGGCCAATAATATCCATCTCTTAATATTTTATAATATGTTTATCTCCAAGCGTGATGTCCTCCATACACTGCTTCATGAAATTCATTTATAACTTTTTCTGTTTCAGATTCTACTAAACAACTCAGTAAGAAACCCAGGGGATCCTTCCAATATAATTGACCATCCACAATACAATATTTTACAGCGTGTAACTTCAATTTCCTAGATTTATATGGGGTTAGGTCACTAGGGCATTGAAGGGTCACTAAATAAGAAACAATGTCGCTATACCAAACTGAAGAAGATAAATTTTCTAGAATTTTAGTTGCAGGTACAGTGACATCGAGTTCATCTATCTCTAAAAATCCTTCATTCTCTTACAGATGATTTACTCCGAGTGCTTCTTCTTCTTTTTTTTTTAAGTAAAAAGGGAAGAACATGTTATATTATCATTGCCGAGTTACAAATTCTATTTACTATGCCAGCTGTCCCGCCTAAGTAGGAAACCGAGACGGTTGGGCATTCTATGCCATTTGTTTCCAAGCAAACAAAACTATCAGAGTGCAGTCCTGCCTGAAGGAAACCAGGATGCCTAGCCATTAAGTTTAGTCTATGTACTGAAAACCTAGTTATAACATAACTAATATCTAACTGGGCGAAAACCTGGTTCGGAAACAAAAAAAGATTGCTAACTAAGAACATCACTGAACCTTTTATCCAGCTGGCTCATCCTCGTCCTCGTTCCTTCGCCATCCTGCTAGAAACGCATAAGCTTGCGTGCACGTAGGGAATTGCCTTTTTGGGAGAGTCCTGGAGTGAGCAGCGAACAACATGTCGAGTCGATGATCGTTTGAGCTATGTGAAAGATCTGATCATCCAACAGGCTCCGCATATCAAATATTAGAGCTAGGTACCCTGGATTGGTGAAAGGATGCTGGTCTTGCCAACTGCCGTCAGCGGAGGCTAAGGGAATTGGCCCCGTTGCTCCTTCACTTGCATGTGCTTCGCTATCTTGATGTGCTGACCGGTTGAATAGCTGAGTCGCCTCCTCCATAGGTGCAGCAGTGGGTGAGTCGTTTCTTCCTTTTGTGCAGGACGAGGTCTCTTCTTCAACATAGCAGGTGGTGAATTCCTCTGCCGGGCGAGTTGCACTGGAGCTAAGCGGTTTTCCCGAAGGCAAAATCTTGTCATCAGTGCCAAAATCAGTGGGAGGATTCCAATTGTCCAGGACTGTGAATAGAGGGAGCTCCAGATATCTTTGCTTGGCCTCGTCTAGGGTGATCTCTTCCACATACGCCATTGGAGGAGTTTGAGATTTCCTGTGTCTTCGCGAGGATGCCATGGCCAATGCCTGCTCGAATTTCTTCTGCCTCTGCCAGGGAGATTTGACTGTGTACCAAGCTGCGCCCCTACGTGGATTTCCTCATGCTCTGGGCATAATGAAGATCTTGGAGATGTCCAAGGTTCTCTGCGGGTGGATGGCTCTGCTCCAAAGCTCCAGTGGGTCTACGAAATTCAGCTCTGCGAAGTTCATCTCTGCATTTGACTCTATAGTAAGCGAATGCCGCTCAATTCTGTCGAGGCGAGTGATGATGAGGAGGAGGAAGACGACTGCCATGGACATTAAGACTAGCTTCCAAGTGCTCTGGTGCACTGTACTGGTCACTTGTGCGAAGGGCCTCATCTCCTGGATAATGCTGCATGGTTTCATTCTCATTTAATTATTGAGGGGATGGTCACCGATGGTTGTATTAATGGTGCATCCCGGCGTTATCCCGCGTGGCTCGGCTTTGCGATGTGGCACCCCATCCGGGGGTATTCCGAGTGCTTTTAGATTTGATTCAGCCAACAATTTATCCAAGCCCTGACCTTTAATAAGTTTGGTCGGTTTAAATTCCAGGTCAAACTCCTGAATTTTGGCTAACTATGTTCCTCTCCTTCCATCGCTATCAGGTTGAACCAATATATCCTTAAGAGAACTGGTGGGTACATAAGCAATAAT
>ML807369.1:18905-79030 GCA_009831015.1 Picea engelmannii
ATCACTTGAATGTTAATCTTCGTAGCCTTTCTTTGGAGGGAAACTTGAAACCTTCACCAGTCATAGGAGAAATTATTCACTGATGATAAATCTTACATACAAAATTAAGAAAACAAAAATATCAAAAAAAGGGAGATTATATATGGATAAAGTTGATCACCAACCCATCTTTTATCATAGAACCATAACTCAACATTTTTTCACAAACCAATCAAAAAAACCACATTAACATCAAATCCTAGAGGATCCCAAGACCAATTTAAGTGCTCTATATATATTTTTAAAAAGTAGGCACTATATGACTTAAAGGCAGCCCCACTAAGGCCACCAAGCCTGAACTCCAAATTTCGTTGAACTGTAACCAAGGAGGAAGCCTTATGCCCTTTTCAAAAGTCAGTGCTATGAATTGTCGTCTCAGATATTTACTCGGGTTTTCCAAAAAATTAAAGAATAGTACCCCTGTACACATCATGGCAACATGGATTGTATAATAAATTCCAATGTAAATTAGAAGGGATGGGATACAGGAATAAAAACAAAATCTACATTATAACACACTGGTTAAAATGACATTGGAAAATAAAAAAACCTCTCAATACATATTATTATTACCTAATACAAATGAGGTTTGTATGACAGGGCCAAACCTTAGCAGAGATTAAAAAAGAGAGACATAAAGGCAACCTTATTCATTTCTGAACCCCTAACACATTATTGAAGGAGTAGTCCTTGGGATTTGTTGTTCTTGAGTTTATACTTAAGGCTTCAAAGTATAATGTCAAGGCATCCAGGATTAAAGAGCATTTAATATGAAAAGAAAATCAATACTCTTAAGAAAATGAAGCTATGGTAGATTCTAAAGTTGTCTTTGCCTAGCTTCCCAACATTCTCGGACACGTATGTCCCGTTCGATCACTTCCCATGAGCATTCAAGCTCCACCCGGGTATTAGCGATGTCTAGGATGGTATTAAACAAGGGTAAAGCAATGTTGGTATGATCAGTGAGATCAGGCTCAATATTGGGCTGCCTTGCAATAGGTACAGTCATGGAGGAAAGAAATAATCAATGAATCTGTTTCTTTCTTTTTTTATTAAATTTGTTTTTCTACTTTCAATTATATGAGAAAAGTTCCTAAGATTGAATTGATGGTAAAACAACTTAGAGGCTGTGTTGGCCGTTGACCAAGTTGTGAGGATTCTTGGTCATGTTTGACCATTTTGGACTTCGAAAGGCTGTCGAAGTCGGAGCACAAGATGAAGCAGAGATCACGGGATCTCAGCCCCTTTTTGGGATTTGGGAATATGTAACAGGTATGGGAATGTCGACCCATAGGTTTACCCATGCTTAGGCCTATTTTGTAATCTATAAATAGATGTCTAGGTGATGTAAGGAAATATAGAGAAGAGGCATTTATGTGATGTTATTCTAAGTGCAAGTGTGGTTTGTAATTTCTTTGTCCATACTGTGAGAGACTTGTAGAGCTAAGTGCAAGTGGTTGTAACAGACTGTGAAGGGTTGTGTGTTGTAACACAAGGAAGAAGGATCTAGCGAGTTGCACAGATATTATGTCCTATGCAGAGTAGGGTTTTGAGTCTCTGTGCATATAACCTATTGAAGAAGCTAATAAAGAATAAGAGTCGGTGGACGTATCCTCAGGGTGGGGGTGAACCATGTATATGCTGTGTTTCTCTGCTTTGTGCGATGTGTTGGTGTATTTATGTGTTATTTTCTAAGTGCTTGATATAGATAGATAGATAGATAGATATGTTTATGCTTTGTGATTATGATGAATCTGGATGCTAGATCTGACATAGGTGAATGTGCTTAGTGCTTGAATCTGCTAGATTTGATCCATTTATTTATGCTAAGTGCTTAAATACATTAGATCAGGGTGAATGTTGCGATGCTTTGTTTTATCTGCGGAGTAGATATTGGTTAAATAATGATGAACTAACGGTGCTAAGTTCTCTATCAAGTATTATAATCATAGATATGTGTCCCAACTAAGGTTGTAGACAACTGAGTCCTGCAACCACCCCTGCCTCTACCTCGAGTGAGACTTCATCTTCTTCGCAGGTGTTGCTGAAAGGGTCGGTAGTTAGGGTTTTGTTGGTGCGCTATTGTAGCATTGAACCTTGGGTCTTCCCCTGTGTCAATAAAAGGTTCCGTTGCCGGGATTTGGGAATATGTAATGGGTATAGGAATGTTGGCCCATGGGTTTACCCATGCTTAGGCCTATTTTTTAATCTATAAATAGATGTCTAGGTGATGTAAGGAAATATAGAGAAGAGGCATCTATGTGATGTTATGATAAGTGCAAATGTGGTTTGTAAATGCTTTGTGCATACTATGAGAGACTTGCATAGCTAAGTGCAAGTGGTTGTAACAGACTGTGAAGGGCTTTGTGTTGTAAAACAAGGAAGAATGATCTAGCGAGATGTGCAAATCTTCTATCCTCTGCGGAGTAGGGTTTTGAGGCTCTATGCATATAACCTATTAAAGAAGCTAATAAAGAAGAAGATTAGTTGGACATAGCCCCAGGGTTTGGGTGAACCACGTATATGTCGTGTTTCTCTGCTTTGTGCGATGTGTTGGTGTATTTATGTGTTATTTGCTAAGTGCTTGATATAGATAGATAGATAGATAGATTTGTTTATGCTTTGTGCTTATGATGAATCTGGATGCTAGATCTTACATAGGTGAATGTACTTAGTTCTTGAATCTTCTAGATCTAATCCATTTATTTATGCTAAGTGCTTAAATACATTAGATCAGGGTGAATGCTGCGATGCTCTATTTTCTCTACGGAGTAAATATTGGTTAAATAATGATGAACTAATGGTGCTAAGTGCTCTATCAAGTATTATAATCACAGATATGTGTCCCAGCTAAGGTTGCAGACACCTAAGTCTTGCAACCAGCCCTGCCTCTACCTCGGGTGAGACTTCATCTGCTTCACAGGTGTTGTCGAAAGGGCCGGTAGTTGGGGTTTTGTTGGTGCATTGTTGTAGCGTTGAACCCTAGGTCTGCCCCTGTGCCATCAAATGGTTTTGTTGCCAGGACCTGAAGTTGTTATTGCTGGGAACTGAGGAAGAAGAAGCTTTGTGCAAATATTCAACCTGAAATTATGAAAGCTCTATGCGTAGATCTATTCCCTTAGTGCATAGTACTCTACTTAGTTTGAAAATCTCTGTGCTAAGGAAAAAAAGTCCGATTTGAAGAAAAGAGGTAAGATCTGAAATCTTTGTGTTCTGAGAAAGGTAAAAGTGAGAATTTTTTATTAAAAGAGGTAAGATCTGAAAGCTCTATGCTCTGATAAAGGTAAGAATATTGAAAAGTTCTAGATCTGGAAGCTCTGTGCTCTGTATAAGTAAGATAAGTGGAAATGTTTGTTTCAACAGTATAGATCTAGGTATGTTTGATAGATTCTATCCTAGCTTGAAAAATAGGGTATTAATATATGAAAGAAGATTTGATATGATTAGATCTGATAAGAATAGTGAAAAATATGTTATACCTATGCATATAAAGAATGTTTGGACTAATAAATGTATGCAAGATCCTAGAAAGAAATGTTTGCAGGTTAGCTACCATGATCCTAGTGTGTAGTATAGAAAAGGCTTGGGATCATTTAAAAGAAAGAGAGGATTAACCCTATGTTACAGTTGTAGAAGACCGATACATCTTGCTAAGGAATGCCTTGGGAGAAGACCTAGTTGTCTTTGTTGTAAAGATATGAACCATAAAGTATTTGATTGCCCTAGAATGATTGTGAAGGTTGAAAGAATGAATATGAACCAAGAAAACCCTAAGGCATATCAAAAAACTAAGATTATGACATAATCCCAGAAAGAATCAGAGAAAGTATTGCTACAGATGAAAGAAACCCTGAATGACCACCGATGTGTCATATTATCAAATATCTTCAAAGAAAAGGAATACCTTGAAGCAACAATAGGAGACTTCGACATTGATTGTGTTCTAGATGAGGAAACACAGGTGGATATCATGACAACGAGAACTTGGGAAGCTATAGGGAGGCCTGCTATAATTCCTTCATTAGGAGGAATAGGACTATTCAAAGGAAAGTTGATAAACCTATGTGGAAAGATTACCTGGATACCTATGAATGCCAATGGAACTTCGACAGAGGAATATTTTGAGATTATTAAATTTATTGAGAATAGTGCCCCATTTAACATGCTACTAGGAAAATCTTGGATTGAAAGATATCAAGCCAGAAGGAAAGAAGAAGAGGAAGTTTTAGAACATCAAAAGAAAGAGTTAAAAGAATTCATGACTAGAAGGATTGCACACTTGATTGAAGAACATAAGAACAAATCAAAGCTATTTAAAACCAAAGACCCGGATGTCAAAGTTGCAAGAACACTAGAAGACCCACAAAAGTTTGAAGTACCTATTCCAAATAAAGAAGAAGGATCACCCTTGAATCTTAGGAAAGAATCTCAACAACGCGAAGTAACTATGCCAAAAGAAGATAAGAATTAAAACGGAAAAAGGAATACCGAGATGAATCTCACTGGGAAGAAGGCTAGAAAGCTAAGTAAGAACAGAGTTAAGATCGACAAGTTGTAGAAGGTTCCAGAGAGAACCTCGCAGAAGGAAAATTTGCAAAATTGGAGCTTCACTGGGATATCAGAACAACGACACATGACACTTCGCCATGGCGAAGCAATAGAGCCATTGGGGACATTATAACCATTAGACCAATGCTCCAAATGGGTAGAAAGGAATTTATGGTCAGACAGATCACCATCCGACCATTGGGACCGCGCCATAATAGATAGAATAGAGTTAATGAAGGATTTTAACCCATTGCAAGAGATACATTGTCAAGTTACCTATTTATCCCATCGCGCCATGCACCGAGAACACTTTTTCCAACCAAGAGTTTGAGCCTGCAGACTAAGTTTATTTTTCACAGTGATCATCGCTCTCTTTCTCTCTATCCCATTACTTTGTCTAAATTACCCTCTGAACCCGAGATTTTTAACCTCGAGTGTGTATGTCGGATGAGTTGAGTGCTGCAGAGAAAGTTGTTGAAGAAGTTCTGATCGACCTCATGACTGAAAGAGTCATGTCAATGTCTACAGGTGTACAAGCATCATCGACGAGAGTACTTCTAGCCTCTCTGTCCACTACTCACGGAGTCAGACCATCTCGGCCATCATATGAAAAGTGAACCAAGAACAGGGATGATCTAGCTAATGCCAAATTGATCCCGACCATATTACCTACCTACATACCACCTCTAAGCGGTGCGGTAAATAGAGACAACATGCCCAGATATTTTGAATACACCTTGGTTATGACGTACATCTCGAAGGGGATACACACAGTTCAAGCAGACCAAGATAATATTGCCGTGTTGAAGTTTAGCGACTTCAACCTCGGAGATCGCAAAGTCTATAAAATGCTTGCCCCACATAAGTACCTGACTAGAACTAAGGGAAAGAATTCGAAGATAATCCCCCAGTCATGGACTATGAACCTCGCGCAGTCCACCCTGCTGAACGTCATGAAGATTCCCCACTTTGGTAGACATCAAGAAGTCAATGCCTGTGTCAAGCTGCTACTTTCCTGTTACCATGGCGACTATTTGTGGCTAAATATCCATATAACAATTGATCCAAAGCTGATCAATCGGATCACAAGGTTGAGTATGCAAGGACTTGATCCACAAGAGTTTTACCTCGGAAAAACGATGGATTGCGCTCTAGCAAAGAAGATCAAGGACACTTATGGAGATGTCGAGAAGGGAATGCATGGCTACAAGGTATCTTCTATCCAGACTGGCACAGTGTGCCTCGCCTGTCATTTCATTGCAGGGAAATTGTTATGAAAGAACTGACGTACCTAAGTCACCAGTTTTGTAGTCAACCTTGCAGGGAAGTGCGCGGAAGGCCTTTAGATGAACTGGGTGAAGTATCTAGTGAACCAGTTGGAAATCGACTGAAGAGTAGCAAAATATCAAGGATATGAATTTCATTTCAGCTGGCTCTTGATCCTTATATATTTTATTGCCTGGGAGATACTGGAAGGTGCTACCTTCCCGGACATCGAGCCATTTGAACCGATGGCCGCAAAGTTCGCTACCCTTTGGTATTGAAGCGATATGAATAAACAATGGAAGTCAAATTTTTTTTTTCATACCTACTAAAATTAGCTGAAGATAGCCATTTAGTCTGAGCCTCGCATGAATTCAAACACTCTACACCAGTTTAGGCCTTTGATGAAGTTCAACGTAGATCAACATTTTATTTACATCACAGCGCGTGCCGACGAACACAAGTAACAACTTCAGTCCTACTACAAGCTGACAAAGGAGGACTTGGAGGAGATCACTAAGGACTGGTCGGTGGACCTCCTTATTCCAGCAGACCCTATGAAGATATCCGACATCGACAGCCTAGAAACTGCGCAGGATACACTTGGACCTAGCAGGACAAAGAAGACCGAAGAGGTCCAAGGATTAGACAGTGCATCCGTGAAGACTGCTTCCATATCGCCAAAGAAAGGAAGTGATGGTGAAGAGTTAGATACAAAGAGTTTGAATAGAAGAAAGGAGACAAGGTTGATCCCTTGAAGAAGAGGAAAGGTTCTCCTATGAAACCTTCCTCCCGAAAGAAATCGAAGGCCACCATGACCAAGATGTAGATTGTCCTCACCTCCAATGACTTTGACTTCCTCATAGCATCCCTACAAGATGCTTCACTGGAAATAACTGAGAAATAAGAAGCAAAGAAAGAGGATATCTATGATCAAATTAAGACTGAACTCTGAGGGGTACAGGAGGCCGTATAGTCTAGCCACGTAGTCTCCACTGTGCCTAGAGAACCAAAATTGGGAGATGAGCCAACCCAACTCCACCACCTAGTCGATACAGTCGAAGCTCGCCTTCAACGAGCACATGAAGAAACAGAGAAATCCACTTATGCTTTGACACAAGGACAAGGAGTACTCGTAGAGCAAAGAAGTGTTGTAGAACAGGAAAAGCTTTCTCTCTAAGAGAAGTTTGATGAAGAAAAAGCACAACTACAGAAAGAAAAGGAACAGTTGCTCGCAGAGCAACTCAAATTAAAAGAAGAGGTCAACATATCACTTTGCTCTATGAAAGTATTAGAAATCAAGGCAGAAGACTGAGTTACATAATAGGTGAACCACCTTGCAGAAGCCATCCAATAGATACAACAACGCATAACAGATTTGGAGCTACACACTATACCTGAGACCCCACAAGATGTAAGAGAGCAAAGAGAAGCAACTGCCCGGAGTGCAGTTGAAAGGCTAAAGGCTCTTACCCTGGAATGTAAGAAACTCACTGATCGAAGTGCCCAGACCTATGAACAATTCATGGAGAACTTGAAACTGAAGGCACTGGAGTCGCAGCTCCAAGAGGAGAAGTATCAAGACAAAAAGATACAGGCGCAGTTGAAGCCCCTGTCAGTTGTTGAAAGAATGAAGTGATCCCAAGAGCAATGGACCACCCAACATTAGATCCACACTATCAAAACAAGATTTATGGAGGTAACTCAGAAACTCCAACCTGTACAAGAAAAGGCTTACCAATTGTTTACAGAGGTAGAAGGCCAAGGAGCAAAGCTAGAGCAGGTTGTCACTAGAGGTGAACAATGTCTAGAGGGACCTATCAATGATACGGTCATCTAAGAGTTCGCTAAATAGTAGGCTGTAGCACAACAACAAGTCGAAGTAGCTCGAGCCAACCTCAAGGCGTTTGAAGAAGAACTAGTCAGACCAGAGTGACTCGGGACAAGTCATAGGTGCGTGTTGGGGGCCTATTGGCCCTTGACCAAGTTGTGAGGGTTCTTGGTCATGTTTGACCATTTTGGACTTTGAAAAACTGTCAAAGGCGGAGTACAAGATGAAGCAGAGATCGCGGGATCTTGACCCCTTTTTGGGATTTGGGAATATGTAACGGGTATGGGAATGTTGGCACATGGGTTTACCCATGCTTAGGCCTATTTTGTAATCTATAAATAGATGTCTAGGTGATGTAAGGAAATATAGAGAAGAGGCATCTATGTGATGTTATGCTAAGTGCAAGTGTGGTTTGTAAATGCTTTGTGCATACTGTGAGAGACTTGCAGAGCTAAGTGCAAGTGGTTGTAAAAGAGTGTGAAGGGATTTGTGCTATAACGCAAGGAAGAAGGACCTAGCAAGCTACGCAGATCTTCTGTCCTATGCGGAGTAGGGTTTTGAGGCTCTGTGCATATAACCTATTGAAGAAGCTAATAAAGAAGAAGAGTTAGTGGACGTAGCCCCAGGGTGGGGGTGGACCACGTATATGTTGTGTTGCTCTGCTTTGTGCGATGTGTTAGTTTATTAATGTGTTATTTGCTAAGTGCTTGATATAGATAGATAGATAGATCTATTTATGCTTTGTGCTTATGATGAATCTGGATGCTAGATCTGACATAGGTGAATGTTCTTAGTGCTTGAATCTGCTAGATCTGATCCATTTATTTATGTTAAGTGCTTAAATACATTAGATCAGGGTGAATGTTGCGATGCTCTGTTTTCTATGGGAAGTAGATATTGGTTAAATAGTGATGAACTAACGGTGGTACGTTCTCTATCAAGTATTATAATCACAAATATGTGTCACATCTAAGGTTGCAGACACCTGAGTCCTGCAACCACCCCTGCCTCTACCTCGGGTGAGACTTCATCTGCTTCATAGGTGTTGCTGAAAGGGCCGATAGTTAGGGTTTTTTTGGTGTGCTATTGTAGCGTTGAACCCTGGGTCTACCCCTGTGCCAACAAAAGGTTTCGTTGCCAGGATTTGGGAATATGTAATGGGTATGCGAATGTCGGCCCATGGGTTTACACATGCTTAGGCCTATTTTGTAATATATAAATAGATGTATAGGTGATGTAAGGAAATATAGAGAAGAGGCATCTATGTGATGTTATGCTAAGTGAACGTGTGGTTTGTAAATGCTTTGTGCATACTGTGAGAAACTTGCAGAGCTAAGTGAAAGTGGTTGTAACAGACTATGAAGGGCTTTGTGTTGTAACGCAGGGAAGAAGTATCTAGCAAGATGCACAGATCTTTTGTCCTATGCAGAGTATATTTTTGAGGCTCTGTGCATATAAACTATTGAAGAAGCTAATAAAGAAGAAGAGTTGGTGGACGTAGCCCCAGGGTGGGGGTGAACCTCGTATATGTTGTGCTGCTCTGCTTTGTGCGATGTGTTGGTGTATTTATGGGTTATTTGCTAAGTGCTTGATATAGATAGATAGATAGATTTGTTTATGCTTTGTGATTATGATGAATCTGGATGCTAGATCTGACATAGGTGAATGTTCTTATTGCCTAAATATTCTAGATCTAATCCATTTATTTATGCTAAGTGTTTAAATACATTAGATCAGGGTGAATGTTGCGATGCTCTGTTTTCTCTACGGAGTAGATATTGTTTAAATAATGATGAACTAACGATGTAAATTTCTCTATAAAGTATTATAATCACAGATCTGTGTCCCATCTAAGGTTACAGACACCTAAGTTCTGCAACCAACCCTCCCTCTACCTTAGGTGAGACTTCATCTTCTTCACAGGTGTTTTCGAAAGGGCTAGTAGTTAGGGTTTTGTTGGTGCATTGTTGTAGCTTTGAACCCTGGGTCTGCCCCCATGCCAACATGGCGTATTTTGTATGTGAGTTAAATTTGAAAATGATGAATGTGATGGGAGAAAAACATAAAGCTATTAAACAAAGAAAGGCATCAATCACAGAAGAATCTCACTCTGCTATAGAAGAAGAAAATAGATGAGAAAATTTTAATGAAGCATAAAATGTAGCAATCTAACTGACTCTCAGGTCTTATATTTTCTAATAGCAAACACAAAGGAAAATCAGTAAGCAATCAGATAACTAAATGAAACATATATCCCTAGTAGATGTTGTACTAAGTTGTGATTAGGCATTCATCAAAGACATATGAATAAAGATGCTGGAAAATAAAAGAACATAAGAACACATAACTCATGAGTGATGAAGTATGGAGTCTTTGGTCTGTACTTGTATTAATTCTTGAAAAAGGAGAGATTTCTCTATTACAATCGACAAAAAAAAACCAGCCCCTTCTTAGTCTTTTGAAAATATATTTATACAAGAGTTTCTCAACCCTATGCGGTTGGAATTCTCGTTATTCCTAGCTAATAACAATTACAAAATGAAAACTTGAACCATTAGACTTGTTTCTTTTCTATTTCTTTCTCATACCAGTAGAACAGGTATAAATATGTTACTTCATTGCTTCTTTGAAGTACTTCCTTCACCTTGCTCGAGCCATTTGACACATTTTCCTAGGAATTGTACCAATGTTCTTGAAGGTTCTGTTGCATCTTTTGCCTCAAAAAGATACAACTTTCTTTGTAATTGCGACAACTTGTATTCTATCCTTTTATCTTCGGAAGCCATTGACTGTAACTATAAATTTGGCCTTACCAACCATCTATCTATTTGAGTTATGTCAACCTGCTTGAGCTGTGAGATTTCAATATGAGCTTCCTTTAAGCTCTCTTTGATGTCAAGTTGATGTTTGACAATGTTGATTTGTCCTAGTATCTCAGAACAATCATCCTTTCCAATGCCTAGTGTTTCTTTATTTAGCAAATCAAAAACCTCTTCACAATCCTCTTTTATTTCTTTGGCCATTCTTTTACTCTCGGCTATATTGGCCTCCCGTGCCTTCAATATTATATTTCCTTTGATTTGTTTTGCAACAATCAATCTAGGAGTTACAGGTACTTCTTATCTAGCTGATGACATGACCACTTTTTGAAAGGTGGTCCGGGCTGCAATAGCCTCTTCTTATTTGAAACTGATATTATCTAATGATCGATTTACTTCCTAAAAATGATTTTGGATGATCTCTACCTTAGAAAAAAGGATTTGTTGTGCTATTTCTAGATTCTTTAGCACCTCCAATGCTTGAGCTTGGAACCCTTCTATATCCATAACCATTTTTTCAGTGGAACCTACCTTCTTTTATAACTGTTTAACCAACTCATATTGTTGGACAAGACTGGACTTGAGCAGTTGGATTTCTTTTCTATCAACAACTCTATCCTTTTCAAGTCCTTTATTGACCTCATCTCTGATATTCTTCTCTATATTCCTTATTTGATCCCACAACTGACTTATCATCTGATTTCTCTACTTCAGCCTTTCTTTTAGATTATCAACTGAGAATAAGTTGGATGTTGCAAAAGATCCCAAAGAGCTTGCTACCTCTGTAGCAAAGTCTTCATCTTCCAAATTTTGTCCATCTAATAATACTTTGTGCTTTTTGACTAATGCACCTTCTTTCTGGTGCATTTCTTTCTTTACCACAACTTTTCTTTTTTAATGAAAAATAAATCTATAGGAGGTATTTCTTCGATAGGGATAGGCATGATATCCCCTATGAATATTACCTCTGCATTAGGGTTTCCTCTAGTGAACTGTAATAGCGTAATAGCCTCAATGGGGCTGTCGATCTCTATGGATAACTGTTTTCCCGCTCCATGTGTAGTTGATTTATCAGGTCAAGACAATGGCTTATATTATCCTTGCTTTTTTAATGTTTCTGATTGATATTTGGACTGGTCATCAGATACCTCTGTCATTGGGATATCCTTGTTCTGAGTCAAGAGCTCAGAACTATCTGGGTTTTCTGGGGCTTCTTATTTGCTAGAGCTCCCGACTTCTGGGTTCCGGGTCTTTGTTTTTTGTGTAGTTGGAGACTTTCAGGTTTCTCAGTGTAATACTTTAGGGAGGCCACTTCTTCGATGTTTTTAGAAATTGTAAAACTCAACTATTTCGCCAGGTGGTAGAGCTCGAACTCGGCTTAGGACTTCTTGGTAATATCTTGCCCCTCAGAACATTTTGTCATGAGGGGAATCTTCATGCTCATACCTTTTAAGATTGCAATTGTCCATATGGTTTCCCACGACCTTCTGTGGGTCATTATTCTTGAATTCAATGTTAACCAACTTTATCTCTTCTAAGGTTGCAACCTCTACTCTGGAATGGCCGAAATATGACAAAGAAAATGCACCAATATGTAAAGGAAAAGATGGCCATACCTTTTTCTACATGACTTTGAGCTCCTTGCTAATCCCGATGAGTACAGTTTATCGTGCAACCTCGTGGAATATCATTCGGTCTGGTAAAAATTGTGGTAATGCGTACGGGGAAACTGAACAGCCGAAAACTCTAATATAAGAGAAGTGTTCCTCTATGTACCATTCTGCCACTTTACCTAGGTTAACCATAATGTTGTCTGAAATTCTAGGAGGTGGGTGACCAAATATAACTGTATGCATTGGCACCACTACCCAATTACAGATTTCATAAAACAAATCTTTTTCCTTGTCTTCCCATAGCTTTGAATGATAATTATGAATTGGTTCTGCACTGTCTGGAGTCTAACTCCATATCATCAGTGGGAAAGATGTCATGAAATAGATAACGTCCATAATATAAGATGACATAAAGAATGAAGCTAGTTTCCCTTTGGTTTTATTTGTTTGGTATTCTGAGATTTCTCTAGCCAGATTATCCGACAATATCTTTGCCCAGTCAAAAGAAAATCCTTCCACCACCGAGTATATAATGGGAACCCATGGTAAAAATAAATGGGTCGTGTTCTCTTTTTCATAAATTATGCACATCATCATGGCTATATACATGAACTGTGGTTCAAGCGATGAGATTGAATATCCGCCATGAGATTCGGCTCTGAACTTTTCGGGGCGTGAACACCAGTCTTTGATCCGGTCGGAAAGATTCTTTCCATACTGATTACACTCCTTATTATTAAAATTCACTAGAAAACTGGCATTATAAACGAGGTTTGATTTTGCAGACAATTTATATATGACGTGTATGTGTTCCAGTCGAAATGACCCAACAACTACCTTCTGAGAGTTGAATATCATTCTAGTTGGGATATCTACATGATCTAGTGCCCATCCAATCACGTCGGTGTAAGTTAAAATCCTCAGTCTGGTTGCTATCTTATGCACTTCTTGAGTGATAATCTTATATTTGGTAGATAAGTTATCCTTTTCATTGTCTCTTGAATCATCAGGGCATTTTACCACTTCGTATTGTATGGTGTTGAGCACATGCGTCCATGTTTTAACTATGTTTATACTTCTAGGTGAAGTATCAGAAATAACGTCTGTGTTCTAGCCAGAAATTTCACCAGCTGCTTTAGGCGCTTTCCATGGAGCCATGATATCAAATTCAGAGTTCTGTTACCTGTTACAGAGAATGAGAATGCAAAAAACTAGTTATTTCGCTAAGCCATCTCTAAGAAAACAAGAAAGTGATTCAGAACTAAAAATCTTCTTTGCCTTAAATGCATAAACCGTGCGTATACCTTCACCGATAACGTGCTTAATTCCTTTAATAAAAAAGATTTGGGCATTAAAATCTGATCTTATTTTGAATAATTTCCCTAAATAAGATATTAATGCCATTTATGGTCAATACCTCGGGAAAAACACATAATTTGAATGTATTTGAGCTATTATCAAGCAATAGATTAATTAGAGTATAATCCTCATTAGTACATTAATTAATCATACCTATCATTTAATCAGGTTTCAGCGTTTTGGGCCTCGGGGATCTTTAAAGAAGTTTAAACTAAGACTTACGAAATGCGAAGTAGCGATAGGTTTTAATTAACTATAATCATATTTAACTCTCTTAATTAATCACAATTAGTTTTAACATGTCGGGGTTTCAGGTATCGGGACTTCAAAAGCCTCTATATGTAAGAGCTCCCGAATCGTGAATTCGTAATGAGGTTTACTTATCGTTAATCTTTCTTAATTGTTAATGAACCCAACTTAACATTTAATACTTTCATGAGTTCGGGTATCAGAACTTCGAAGATGCTCAATATTGAACCTTCATACTTTGCAAAACCTCGACTGCCAAAATATCGAAAGAAAACCTTTATATAAATTGATTCATTAATTAAAAAGGTGGCTTCATAATATACTAAGACATTTAAACCATTGGATTGATCAGAAGACTTCATTCGACGATGATTATCCAAGTGCATTTTTGTGTTTTTTATTTAAACAAAAAATAAAATTTATTTTAGTTTAAGGTTTAGAAAAATATATGTTTCAACATAGGCTCCATCTAGGGATCTCGTCTCCTTGTGGGACGAGAAGAAAATGTAGACCAAGTGCCTTTATTGGGTAAATGGAGTCATTATTACATTTCTGTGAAACACATCTGAGGAAAACACAAAACAAGATTTTAGGATTTCATCCTTAACTTTGAAAACTTTGAAAACTAAATCATTCGGTGATCTCGAGTTAGGCTTATAATAGTTTTCCTTTCCTAAAACTGACTTCAGATTTGTATAAGATAATCAAAACAACCTTAATCGTTCTACCAGAATTTATTTGATTTTGTTCGCATCAAGGTGAAGTAATTCCAATATTTTAAGTTAGGGAGTCCCATTAGCTTAGAATGTAGATATAGCCGAAAACATAAATAGTTACTAGAGCATATTATAATTCATGTATAACAGCCTATCAGATATGTAGACATTGCTTCACTGCCACCGAGTCTGTTTAGTACCTGGTGAAGTTATCGGATTTCCCACATTGAATTTACTTTCACCACTTCAATTAGTAATTTAGCATTTAAATGATGAGATGAGGGAAATCATTTAATGAATTTCTTTTCATCATCTCTTTTGGACTACATGGGGGAAATCGTTTTATGAATTTCCTTTCACCATCTGTCTTGTTTCAAAACATGAAGTGGGGGCAATCAATCGGTATGCAATATACCCGGGAAGATATCTGTTTATAATTTAACTATAGAGGTATGTCAACTCACTTTAATTACTCTGGACTAATCCTTTTCTAACCTTCAAACATCTTCGCCCTCAGGGAAGTTCTCAAGGTGAGTTCTTATTATTTTTTCAGGGACTTCCTTGAGCGAAAATAATCAGTTTATTCCTATTAGAAGAACTAAGATAGCTAGGATTAACCTCAAACATAATTTCAGTTTAGTTAAAGTTAGACGAATTATAAGAATCTTTACCTATTCTCGTTTTGAAGATTTGTTTATGAGTTTCCAAAGTTAAGGTGAGACATTTATCCTCTATGAAGCTCATGGGATGATATCAAGAATCATGTGAAGAAATAGCTTGAACATGAACAGGGGAAAAGAAAGAGGTTTCAAATGTATAGTTGTAGGTACAATCACTCTTAAACAAGCTTCTTACTCAACTCTTGAAACTTTTCCTTAAATTCTTTTTATTGCTTATTTTATATATATTGTTTTTTACTTACTTACTTCGTCTAGAGAAAATTTTTAATAATTAAAAGTTGCTTTCATTTCTCTGATTAAAGGTTTTGGTGATGATATTAGTAAACATAAGATTACTGTCTTACTCATTAACATCTCCTAGAAAATTTTAACTTAAGTATTTAAGACAAAAATTCATACCTTAGAAGTTGTTTATACTTCCAGCCAAGCAAACTATTAGTTTATTACCTGTTTCTAGAGAAATTCAACGCCAGTATATATGCATCACCTTTTTTTATATCTCAAGTCTCTCAGCTATCGACAAGTATACTGCAATAAGATAAACACGATAGCTGTCAGGAACTCTTGTAGATTAGAAACTTACTTATTGCATATTTTGATATTTTTTTTTTTTTTGACTAACCTTTTTGTATTTACAATAAAAATAAAAACTTACCGAAAGAAAGGTAACTATAAAAAAAAACATGAAAACAAACCGGTATGTACAATGAGAGTTCAAAGACGTATTACTGTATGAAATGCTTGAGGTACCGCCCATTGATAGGGGTGTTAAGAATCTTTCCGTCGAGATTTTCTAACAAAAATGCATTCTTTCCCTCAGAGGTTGTAATTTTGTATGGTCTGCACCAGATATGATAAAACTTACCATGTTTCCCAGCATCCTCTTTTCTGGATTCCCATTTTAGAACCAAATTACCAGGGATAAATTCCCTATCTTTAGCTTTTTGATCAAATAAGGCTTTCATATTATCTTGATATTTCTATAGTTTTTCATCTACTTCAACCTTATTTTGCTGAACTTCAATCGATTGATTTATCCTCCTGGTAATGTCATTTGGATCTTCTTTTGAGTCTTTCCACATTTTTATTACTGGAAGCGCTAGATTTATAGGTAAAATAACGTCAGTACCATATACCATTTGAAATGGAAACATTCTGATTGACCGTTTTGTTCCTATCGTGTTAGCCCATAAAGCATATTTTAAATGTACATGCCATGCTTTCTTATTTTCAGTCAGTACCTTCTTAATTATAGTGATCAAGCTTTTGTTAGATGACTCGGCTAATCCATTTCCCTGTGGATAGTAGGTCGTGGAGTGTCCTAGCAAAATGTTATACTTTTGACAAAAAATTATCATGGCCATGGATTTGAAGGCCTGAGCATTATCAGAAACTATTTTTTGAGGACAACCAAATCTTGATAGAATATTCTCCTCCAAGAATCTGATCACTACTGCGTCTGTTATGTTTCGCATAGGAATAGCTTCCACCCATTTAGTAAAATAGTCTGTAGCTGTCAGAATCCATTTATGTTGAGCACTCGAGTGTGGATGAATTTTTCCAATAAAAGCAAGACTCCATTGCTGAAATGGAGCTTTAGTTTTAACTGGAACTAAAGGTAATGCCAGAATTTTCTGCTTGCCTGTGAACAACTGACAAGGATTACAAGTTTTGACTTTAGTATTTACATCAGTGAATAATTTTGGCCAATAATATCCATCTCTTAATATTTTATAATATGTTTATCTCCAAGCGTGATGTCCTCCATACACTGCTTCATGAAATTCATTTATAACTTTTTCTGTTTCAGATTCTACTAAACAACTCAGTAAGAAACCCAGGGGATCCTTCCAATATAATTGACCATCCACAATACAATATTTTACAGCGTGTAACTTCAATTTCCTAGATTTATATGGGGTTAGGTCACTAGGGCATTGAAGGGTCACTAAATAAGAAACAATGTCGCTATACCAAACTGAAGAAGATAAATTTTCTAGAATTTTAGTTGCAGGTACAGTGACATCGAGTTCATCTATCTCTAAAAATCCTTCATTCTCTTACAGATGATTTACTCCGAGTGCTTCTTCTTCTTTTTTTTTTAAGTAAAAAGGGAAGAACATGTTATATTATCATTGCCGAGTTACAAATTCTATTTACTATGCCAGCTGTCCCGCCTAAGTAGGAAACCGAGACGGTTGGGCATTCTATGCCATTTGTTTCCAAGCAAACAAAACTATCAGAGTGCAGTCCTGCCTGAAGGAAACCAGGATGCCTAGCCATTAAGTTTAGTCTATGTACTGAAAACCTAGTTATAACATAACTAATATCTAACTGGGCGAAAACCTGGTTCGGAAACAAAAAAAGATTGCTAACTAAGAACATCACTGAACCTTTTATCCAGCTGGCTCATCCTCGTCCTCGTTCCTTCGCCATCCTGCTAGAAACGCATAAGCTTGCGTGCACGTAGGGAATTGCCTTTTTGGGAGAGTCCTGGAGTGAGCAGCGAACAACATGTCGAGTCGATGATCGTTTGAGCTATGTGAAAGATCTGATCATCCAACAGGCTCCGCATATCAAATATTAGAGCTAGGTACCCTGGATTGGTGAAAGGATGCTGGTCTTGCCAACTGCCGTCAGCGGAGGCTAAGGGAATTGGCCCCGTTGCTCCTTCACTTGCATGTGCTTCGCTATCTTGATGTGCTGACCGGTTGAATAGCTGAGTCGCCTCCTCCATAGGTGCAGCAGTGGGTGAGTCGTTTCTTCCTTTTGTGCAGGACGAGGTCTCTTCTTCAACATAGCAGGTGGTGAATTCCTCTGCCGGGCGAGTTGCACTGGAGCTAAGCGGTTTTCCCGAAGGCAAAATCTTGTCATCAGTGCCAAAATCAGTGGGAGGATTCCAATTGTCCAGGACTGTGAATAGAGGGAGCTCCAGATATCTTTGCTTGGCCTCGTCTAGGGTGATCTCTTCCACATACGCCATTGGAGGAGTTTGAGATTTCCTGTGTCTTCGCGAGGATGCCATGGCCAATGCCTGCTCGAATTTCTTCTGCCTCTGCCAGGGAGATTTGACTGTGTACCAAGCTGCGCCCCTACGTGGATTTCCTCATGCTCTGGGCATAATGAAGATCTTGGAGATGTCCAAGGTTCTCTGCGGGTGGATGGCTCTGCTCCAAAGCTCCAGTGGGTCTACGAAATTCAGCTCTGCGAAGTTCATCTCTGCATTTGACTCTATAGTAAGCGAATGCCGCTCAATTCTGTCGAGGCGAGTGATGATGAGGAGGAGGAAGACGACTGCCATGGACATTAAGACTAGCTTCCAAGTGCTCTGGTGCACTGTACTGGTCACTTGTGCGAAGGGCCTCATCTCCTGGATAATGCTGCATGGTTTCATTCTCATTTAATTATTGAGGGGATGGTCACCGATGGTTGTATTAATGGTGCATCCCGGCGTTATCCCGCGTGGCTCGGCTTTGCGATGTGGCACCCCATCCGGGGGTATTCCGAGTGCTTTTAGATTTGATTCAGCCAACAATTTATCCAAGCCCTGACCTTTAATAAGTTTGGTCGGTTTAAATTCCAGGTCAAACTCCTGAATTTTGGCTAACTATGTTCCTCTCCTTCCATCGCTATCAGGTTGAACCAATATATCCTTAAGAGAACTGGTGGGTACATAAGCAATAATATTTGAATGTGGTACATAGGCTCTGAAAGCTTTGAGGGCTTTCACCATTGTGTAAGCTTGCTTTTGCAATATATCATATTTTAGCTCTGCATCTCTGAGAATTTTACTAAAAAACACAATTGGCTGCTCAAAACCCTCATCATTCTTCTGTAACAATACAACTGCAATAGTATGCTCAGAAGAAAATGAAAAAATAAAAAATTCTTTCAAATAATCAGGACTTGCTAGTACTGGTGCTTCACCTATGACCTTATTAATACGTTCAAATGACGCCTCGGCCTCGCTTGTCCACTTGACCTTGCTATCTTTCTTAAGCATATCTATAATCAATATTACAATTTCAGCGAAATTCGGGATGAATCTTCTCAAAACACTTATTTTTCCTAAAAATAACTGAATTTATTTTCTATTCCTAGGAATATTAATAGTATCTATAGCTTCAATCCTTTTTAGATCAATTTTAATTCCATCCCTAGACACTATGTGGCCTAAGAGTTTACCTTCTTGCATTGAAAAATGAGATTTTTTGGGGTTCAAAGACAAACCAAATTTGTGACATTTTTCAAAAGTTTGCTTGAGGTGTACTAAATGTTCTGCATCAGATTTAGAAAAACACAGTTAGATCATCAAGATAAATAACAACAAACTTATCTCTTTCACCGACAAAGTCAATGTCCATAGCTCATTGGAAAGTTGCTCCTACATTCATTAAACTAAAGGGCATTTTATCATACATAAAGGTACCCCATGGGGTGGTGAATGCAGTTTTCTCTTTATCATCCTCACAGACTACAATTTGATTGTAGCCTGAAAAGCCATCAATCATAGACATTCTATTAGCTCCTACTACTTTCTCTAAAATGTGATCCATTTTAGGCAATGGATAATTGTCTTTGAGTGATGATCTATTTAAATTTTTGAAGTCTACGCACAGTATGATTTCACCATTTTTCTTTCTTATTGGAACCAAATTAGCTACCCACACATAGTATCTGAGTGGGACAATGATCTTGGCATCCAAAAGTTTCTTTACTTATTTTTCTATCACGATTAGTAATATAGGATTTATTTTTCTGAGTTTCTGCTTGAATATTTTGACACCATGCTTCAGAGGAATTTTGTGTTCCATTATGGTGGTATCATAAGTTATTAATTCATCATAAGACCAAGAAAAAACATCTTTATACTATTTGAGAAACTCAGTATATTTACTTTTTATTTCAGGAGGAAGGTACTTAGATAATTTTACCAACCTAGGATTTTCTTTGGTGCCTATATCACAATCTTCAACTTCTTCTGGTTGCAGCTGTAAAGTAGACTTCAAAGGAATTCCGTCATGATTGAATAACCTATCTAAGGGGATCAGAACTTTGGGGATCTAAATTTTTTTCAAAATAAGCATACAATGATTAGCAATCATATTTTGAAATTCTTGAGGATCTTCCCCTTCCTGCATAATCCAAGCGGGATCGTTCTGATTTTCTTGGTCGATATGTGTTTCGGCAAAGCCGTCCACCATTTCTAAACATTTCCTGATTTTTTCATCATCCTCGAAAACCTGCCAATGTCGAATATTATTTGGTATGGAAGGTCTATGTCTCATCTCTATATGGTATTTAATTTTGAAATCCGTAGGATGCACAAACGTTGAGGCCTCTTTGGCCAATGAATTTGCTCATTGATTTTTTGTTCTGGGGATGTAATGAACTTTAACTGATGAGAAAAAATTCTCGATCAGATCCCAGGAACAATTTCTATAAGAACTCAACCTTGGGTGCTTAGTCTGGCATTGATGATTAATTTGTTTTATGATTAGTTCCGCATCACCATAGACTTCCAAGTTCTTAAATTTTAATTTCCTGGTAGCTTCTGATCCTAAGACCAAGGCTTCGTATTCACATACATTGTTAGTGTAATCAATGTCCCACTTTAACCTGTAAGAAAAATGAATAATAAAATCATCATCAGGTGCCACAAAAAACACTCCAGCTCCTTCTCCTTCACAAGATGAAGCACCATCAAAATACATTTTCCAAACTCCAGTACTACATACATCTTTATTTGTCTTTTCTGTTTTTTGTTTTTCTATACAATTTTCTTCTATACATTCATTTAAATCATCATCAATGGATAAAATAAAATTTCCTAAATCATGATCTACAATATAAACATGGTAGTTATTAGGGTTCAGTGGATCACTTACTATAAACGCCAACCTTGTTTCTCTGTACAAGCGAGTGAACTGTCCAATGAAGATTGGGATTGTGGCATATGTCATGTCGAGTTGGAGGGATCCTCCAAGTTTGGCGCCCCAAGACCTGGATAACAACATGCCATACTTCAGAGGTATATCAACAACAACCACATCCATCAGAACACTTTTTACAGGAATTTGTGCAAGGTTAACTACTAAATCTTTTATCATACCCACACATTTAACCTTTCTTGAATAAAAAGAATACAAATCTCCATACGGTCGAGTGATTTCGAGACCAAGTATACCCATAATAGCTTTGGGAATCACATTGTGAGAAGCTCCAGAATCCAACATGCAATTATGGAGTAGGTGATCATGCACAATTAGCGTAATATAGAAAGGAGCGACAGTATCTCTGGCACCTTCAAAAAGTGGACCAAAAATTATATTAGGCTTATCATATTCTAAATTTATAATGTCATCCTAACTTTCATTATCTGAAAAATTAATCATTTTAGCAATTTTCTTTCTATATATAGGATTTTGTGTTAGTTCAACTAGAGGCGCAGGGATTTTGATTTTGTTAGTTTCATTTTCTAGACTGAAATTTCCCGTTGTCTTATCAACTTCTCTGGTTTGGATTTCTATCTCTTTTTTTTCTGATTTACTAATTTGTGTTGCTTTTGTTTCAACTGTTTTTGTTTGTACTATGGGAATTTCCATTGTTCTTGTACTAACAACTGGTGTTTCTTCTGCCTTTGTCTTGGTAGGCTGTGTGTCAACGGCCTTGGTTTTAACAGTCTGTCTTTCAATAGCTTTTGGAGTTGCCTTGTCTGTTTCCCCTATCGGTAATATTTGTTTTGGTGGGGTAGGTGTGACATTTTTGATTCTAGGGCTTAGATTATATTTATGTTGGAGCTCGACCATTATATTATCAACGATTCCTTGATAAAAAGAATCATTTGTAATATTCATACTCTCATCGTTATTAGACCAACCTTCTGCATTTAGAGATTTTTCATAATCTTGTCTCGTCAAATAAAGTTCCTGACAATCATCACCAAGATTAATGATATCTTCCTTGAACTCCTCAAAATTTTGCATGTCTTCTCCTCCTATAAAATTTTCATTCTTAAAGGGGACTTGAATCTTTTGTTCTTCATTCTTAATTTGTCTATGTTGTATTTAAGGGTTAGGATTCCTTCTGAAATCCTTTCTAGGGCACTGATCAATCTTTGATTGGTCCAATTCCATTCTCGATATTTTATTTGACAATTCTTTGATCATTTTATCCATGTTGTCCACCTTATCTTCTGAGGATCTTCCAACTTCGGAGGGTCCTTCTTGTTCCTTGAATCACCTGGTTTCTTTATTTCCCATTTCAAATTTATCTTTTAACTTTCCCGATGCCATCATGTTCGATTCAATTTCTACAGTGCCATCCTGCATTTTAGTGAGATCAACAGATCTCCTTTCTCTTAATAATAGAGAGAAATATGGATCAAAATCCCTAGCAAAAGTTACTTTCGTTGCAGGTTGGGAAGGTTTAACCTCAACTGGAATATTACTATATATTTTATTAAATCTTTGAGTAAATTCAAGAACTGATTCTGAATTTTTCTTTCTCAAAGCTTCAAACTCGGTTAGATAATAAAGATGATCTTTCCTTTCTCCCCATTGTCCGATAAAATCATTTTCCAACTCATCATATGATCCTATGGATCCTGCTGGTAGTCCTTGGAACCAGGTTCTCACCTGTCCTTTGAAATTTTGAACTAGGAGTCTTGAATAAACATCCTCGTGTTCAATACCTAGGATGTTAGCAAATTGATCAAAGAAATTAATGCGTTTATTTGCGGTTAAATCTCCCTCTCCCGTGAATTTCGACAGGTTTTTCATATAATTTTCAGGTAAATCATGGAGAGAGACTGGGAGGACCAAAGGAGCATACCTAGCATCTACTTTAGCAAAGATTATAGGGGGTGGGGGTGGGGGTGGTACTTGACTGTCTCCTCCTCCTCCAGCACCACCACCAGCACCACCTCCTTCGGCCGCAACCATTGATAATTTAGAGGGTGAAACTTGGAGATTATAGAGAAGAATTTTAAAGATGTGTGGTGAAATTTCGGTTACGTATGGGTAAAGCGGAACGGTTTCAGAGAACTGACCATCGGGGGATGAGAAATTTGAAAAATAGGGAACTGTAAAATGAGGATTGGTTTCTTCGAACTCACAGGATGTGTACACAGGAGAACCAACAGGAGTCGAGTCGAGGTATAAAGTATATTCTTCTAAACTTTGAGAGTTTGGAAGCTGAACTTCGAGAACTGATGAAATTTCAATCAAAGAGGGAAGTGAGATAGATATTTTACCTCTATTGGTAAAGGGGGCAGTTGGAAAAGTCTTGACTTTAAACTCGGGTAAAACCAACTCAGGTTCTAGGGTTTCGATTCTGTCGATGGATGTTTCTCTGAAAAGGAGTTGTGTGGAACCTTCTTGCAAAGATAATCGCTCAAGTAGACCCTTAGTATTTTACTGTGTGGATTTGGATTGATAAATATTACTTGTTAATGAAGTAGTCTGTTTAAGGTATCTTCTTGTTTTCAAAAGTTTTTCAGGGTTGGATACGAGTGAGGTATGCTTATTGTCTGGATTCTTTATGGTATTTTTTCGATTAAATATCAGTTTATTAGTTGTGGAGTCACCAAGTGAAAGATAAAGTTAGCCTTATAATGTATTCAATCTTTTTTCAATATCAAAGAAAGAAACTTTACCAATGTCGTTCTTCCCAGGGAAAAATAATTTATTTTCTTCGTTCCCCGACAATGGCGCCAAAAAGATGTTCTTCTTGAGTTTATACTTAAGGCTTCAAAGTATAATTTCAAGGCACCAAGGATTAAAGAGCATTTAATATGAAAAGAAAATCAATACTCTTAAGAAAATGAAGCTATGGTAGATTCTGAAGTTGTCTTTGCCTAGCCTCCCAACGTTCTCAGACACTTATGTCCTGTTCGATCACTGCCATGAGTGTTCAAGCTCCACCCGTGTATTAGAGGTATCTATGATGGTATTAAACAAGGTTAAAGCAATGTTGGTCTGATCAGTGAGATTGGGATCAATATTGCACTACCTTGCAACAAGTATAGTCATGGAGGAAAGAAATAATCAATGGATCTGTTGCTTTCCCTTTTTATTAAATTTACTTTTCTACTTCCAATTATATGAGAAACGTTCGTAATACTGAATTAATGGTAAAATAGCTTAGAGGTCGTCTTTCGTATCAGAGTTAAATTTGAAAATGATGAATGTGATGGGAGAAAAACATAAAGCTGTTAAACCAAGAAAGGCGTCAATCACATAAGAATCTCACTCTTCTACAGAAGAATAAAATAGATGAGAAAATTTTAATGAAGCATAAAATGTAGCAATCTAACAAATTCTCAGGTATTATATTTGCTAATAGCAAACACAGAAGAAAATCTGTAAGCAATCAGATAACTAAATGAAACATATAACCACAGTAGATGTTGTACAAAGTTGTGATTAGGCATTCATCAAAGACATATGAATAAATATGCTGGAAAATAAAAGAACAGAAGAACACATAACTCAAGAGTGACGAAGTATGGAGTCTTTGGTTTGTACTTGTATTAATTCTTGAAAAATGAGAGATTTCTCTATTACAATCGGCAAAAAAAAAACCATCCCCTTTTTAGTCTTTTGAAAATATAATTATACAAGCGTTTCTCAACCCTATGCGGTTGGAATTCTTGTTATTCCTAGCTAATAACGGTTACAAAATTAAAACTTGAACCATTAGACTTGGTTCTTTTCTGTTTCTTTCTCATACCAGTAGAATAGGTATACATATGTTACTTCATTGATTCTTTGAAGTACTTCCTTCACCTTGCTCGTGACATTTGACGCATCTGCCTAGGAATTGTACCAATAGTATTGAAGGTTCTGTTACATCTTTTGCCTAAAAAGGATACAACTTTCTCTGTAATTGCGACAACCTGTCTTCTATCCTTTTATCATCAGAAGCCATTGACTGTAACTGTAAATTTGGTTTTACCAACCATCTATCTATTTGAGCGATGTCAACCTGATTTAGCTGTGATATTTCAATATGATCTTCCTTTAATCTCGCTTTTATGTCAAGTTGATGTTTAACAATGTTTATTTGTCCTAGTATCTCAGAACAATCATCTTTTCCAATGCCTAGTGTTTCTTTATTTAGAAAATCAAAAACCTCTTCACAATCCTCTTTTATTTCTTTGGCCACTCTTTTACTCTCGGCTATATTGGCCTCCCATGCCTTCAATATTATATCGTCTCTTATTTGTTCTGCAATAGTCAATCTGGGAGTTATAGGTACTTCTTCTCTAGCCGATGACACGACCACTTTTTGAAAGGTGGTTCGGGTTGTAGTAGCCTCTCCTTCTTTGAAACTGATATTATCTAATGATTGATTTACTTCCTAAAAATGATTTTGAATGATATCTACCTTAGCCAAAAGGCTTTGTTGTGCTATTTCCAGCTGTTGTAGCACATTTGATGCTTGAGCTTGGAACCCTGCTATATCCATAACCATTTTTTCAGTGGAACTTACCTTGTTTTGTAATTGTTTAACCAAATCATTTTGCTGGACAAGACTGGACTTGAGCAGTTGGATTTCTTGTCTATCAACAGCTCTAGCCTTTTCAAGTCCTTTATTGACTTCATCTCTAATATTCTTCTCTGTATTCCTTATTTGATCTCGCAACTGACTTATCATCTAATTTCTCTTATTCAACCTTTCTTTTAGATTATCAACTGAGAATAAGTTGGTTGTTGCAAAAGCTCCCAAAGATCATGCTACCTCTGTAGCAAAGTATTTATCTTGCAAATTTTGTCCACCTAATAATACTCTGTTCTTTTTTACCAATGCACCTTCTTTCTGGTGCATTTCTTTCTTTACCACAACTTTTCTTTTTTTACTGAAAAATAAATCAGTACGAGGTATTTCTTCAATAGGGATAGGCGTGAGATCCCCTATGAATACTAACTCTTCACTAGGGTTTCCTCTGGTGAACTATAATGACCTAATAGCCTCAATGGGTATGCCAATATCTGTGGATAACTATTTTCCCACTCCATCTATAACTGATTTATCAGGTGAAGACAATGGCTTATCTGCTCCTTGATTTTTTAATGTTTCTGATTGATCTTTGGACTGGTCATCATATACCTCTATCGCTGGGATATCCTTTTTCTAAGTCGAGAGATCAGAACTATCTGGGTTTTCTGGGGCTTCTTGTTTGCTAGAGCTCTTGACTTCTAGGTTCTGGGACTCTATTTGTTGTGTAGATGGAGACTTTGGGTTTTCTCCCTGTAATACTTTAGGGAGGCCACTTCTTCGGTGTTTTTGGAAATTGTAAAACTCAACCATTTCTTTAGGTGTTAGAGCTTGAACTCGGCTTAGGACTTCTTGGTAAGATCTTGCCCCTCGGAACATTTCATCCTGAGGGGACTCTTCATGCTCATACCTTTTAAAATTGCAACTGGCCATATGGTTTCCCACAACCTTCTATGGGTCGTGATTCTTGAATTCAATGTTAACCAGCTTTATCTCTTCTAAGGTTGCAGCCTCCACTTTGGAATGGACGAAATCTGACAAAGAAAATGCACAGATATGTAAAGGAAAAGATGGCCATACATTTTTCTTCATGGCTTTGAGCTTCGTGCTAATATCGCCAAGTACAGTTTGTCGTGTAACCTCGCGACATATCAGTCAATCTGGTAAAAATTGCGATAATGCATACGGGGGAACTGAATAGCCGAAAAACATGATATAAGAGAAGTGTTCCTCTATGTACCAGTCTGTCACTTTACCTAGGTTAACTGTAATGTTGTCTGAAATTCTAGGAGGTGGGTGACCAAATATAACCATATGCATAGACACCACTACCCAATTATAGATTTCATAAAAGAAATCTTTCTCCTTGTCTTCCCAGAGCTTTGAATGATAATCATGAATTGGTTTTGCATTGTCTGGAGTCCAACTCTAGCTCATCAATGGGAAAGGCATCATGAAACAAATAGCGTCCATAATATAAGCTGACATAAAGAATGAAGCTGGTTGTCCTTTGGTTTTCTTTGTTTGGTATTCTGAGATTTTACTAGCCAGATTATCCGACAATATCTTTGCCCAGTCAAACAAAAATCCTTCTGCCACTGAGTGTATAATGGGAACCCAAGGTAGAAAGAAATGGGTCGTGTTCTCTTTTCCATAAATTATGCACATCATCATGGCTATATACATGAACTGTGGTTCAAGCGATCAGATTGAATACACATCATGAGATTCAGCTCTGAAATTGCTGGGGTGTGAACACCAGTCTTTGATCAGGTTGAAAAGTCTTTTTCCATATTGATCACACTCCTTATTATTAAAATTCACTAGAAAACTAGCATTATAAACAAAGTTTGATGTTGTGGACAATTTATACATGACCTGTATGTGTTCCAGTCGAAATGACCCAACAAATACCTTATGAGAGTTGAATATCATTCTAGTTGGGATATATACATGATCCAGCGCCCATCCAATCATGTCAGTGTAAGGTAAAATCCTTGGCCTAGTTGCTATCTTATGCAGATATTCTTGAGCGATAACCTTATATTTGATAGATAAGTGTTGGCACAGGGGCAGATCCAGGGTTCAACGCTACAACAACACACTAACAAAACCCTAACTACCGGCCCTTTTGGCAACACCTGGGAAGAAAATGAAGTCTCACCCGAGGTAGAGGCAGGGGTTGTTGCAGGACTCAGATGTCTGCAAGCTTAGTTGGGACACAGATATGTGATTCTAACACTTAACAAAGCACTCAACAGTTAACATTCATCAATATCGAGTCTTAGTTACAACACAGTTAAACCCTAATTACAGAGTATCACAGTATTCATTAAGATCTAAGGTATTTAAGCACTAAGAACACATACATAAGTTAGATATAACATCCATCCATATTATTAAGAACTAAGCATCAACAGTTCTATCTATCATTCATCTATATTAAATAGCTAAGCAAGTAAACACATAAACACATCAATACATCGCACAAAGAAAAACAACACAACATGTACGTGGTTCACCCCCACCCTGGGGCCACGTTCACCAACTCTTCTCTTCTTTATTATCTTTGGTCAAGCTTCTTATAGGCACATAGCATCCAAGTTCTACTTCGGAGAAGACAAGATATCTGCGCGCACTCCACCAGATGCTCCTTCTTCTAGCTAGGGTATAGCACCAAGCCTTCACATAGTATTTTACAGTTACTTGCACTAGCCTTGCAAGCCTCACACAGTATGCACAAAGCAATTACAACTCTTGATCACATAGATCCAACTCTAGCACTTAGCACAATGGCCTACTAGGTCTTTCTTTTCGGTCTCTCTCTTACATTGCCTAGCTACTTATTTTTACATTACAAAATAGGCCTAAACATGGGTAAACCCATGGCCTAACATTCGACACCCATTGCATAATCCCGAATCCCAAAAAGGGCCCTAAAAGGGGTTGAGATCCCGTGATATTTGCTTATTCTTGCGCTCCACCTTCGACAGCCTGTCGAAGTCCCAAAATTAGGTCAAGCATGACCAAGAATCCTCAAAACTTGGTCAAAGTCCAACAGGCCCCCAACACTCACCTATGACTCATCCCGAGTCACTTTGATCTGACTAGTTCTGCTTCAAAAGCCTTGATCTTGGCTCGAGCTGGCTTGACTTATTGTTGTTCCATGACCTCCTGTTCAGTGAACTCTTATATGACTGCTTCGTTGACAGGTCCCTCTAGGTGTTGTTCAACTGCAGTGACGACTAACTCCAGTTCCGCAACTCAACCTTCGATCTTCGTGAACAATTGGTAAGCCTAATTCTTTACAGGTTGGAGATTTTGAGTTACTTCCATAAGTCTTCTTTGAATAGTGTGGACCTGCTGTTGGGTAGTGCACTGCTCTTGGGATCGCTTCATTCTTTCCACATCTGACAGGGTGCTTCAACTACGCATGTATGGTCTCTGCTTATTGCTTCGCTTCCTGTAGTTGTGAGTCCAGTGCCTTCAATTCTGGATTCTCAGTGAGTCTCTCATACGTCTAGGTACTGCGATTACTTAGTTGCTTTCATTCCATGGTAAGGTCTTTTATTCTTTCAACTGCGCTTCGAGAAGTTTCTTCTCTTTGTTCCCTTACATCTTGCGGGGTGTCAGGTACGGTGCAAAGCTCTAAGTTGGATATTCCTTTCTATAGCTGTTGGATAGCTTCTGTGAGCTACTCTACTTGGTGCGTGACTCGGTCTTCTGCCTATGGTTCTAATCCTCTCACAGAGTGGATGGCTCTTTTGATTGCTTCTTTCACTTCGAGTTTCTCTACGAGCAACTATTCTTTTTCTTGTTGCATTTGTACTTTCTCTGCTTCAAATTTTGCTTGGAGAGAAACCTTCTCCTATTATGAAACTCTGCGTTGTTCTACGATTACACCTTGCACTTTATTCAAGGCATGGGTGGATTTTTCTATTTCTTCTTGTGCGCGATGAAGGAAAGCTTCGACCTCATCAACTAGTTAGTGGAGTTGGGCTGGCTCATCTCCCAACTCTGGTTCTCCTGATGGCAGGGGCACAATGGACACTGTGTGGCTGGACTAAAGGGCCTGCTGTACCCCTCAAAATTTGACCTTAATTTTGTCCTACATTTCCTCCTGCTTAGCTTCTTGTTTATCCATGATTTCCAATGAAGCGTCATTTAGGGCTGCTATGATGAAATCAAAATCATCGGTAGTGAGCACAGTCTTCATCTTGGTCACAGTGTGTTTCGATTTCTTCCAGGAAGAAGGTTTCAGGGAAGAAACCTTCCTCTTCTTTAGGGGATAAACCTCGTCTCTGGGCGGTGTTACTTTGCCTGGCTTCTGTTCAACTACTTTACCCTTTATTTCTTCTAATTCATCATCACCCCCTTGGCCAGGTGATACTGAAGAAGTATTTCCTGAGGCACTTCTTAAATCTTAGACCTCTTCGGTCTTCTTCATTCTGTCGATGTCGGGTGTGTTATGCTCTTTGTGGGTGGCCTCTGGGTTGTCCAGTTCAGGGTCATACATCTCTATAGGGTTTGTCGGAATAAGGAGTTTTTTCGACTAGTCCTTAGTAATCTCCTCAAGGTCCTCTTCTGTGAGTTTGTAGTACGACTGAAGATGCTCCTTATGTTCATTGGATCGTGCTGTAATGTAGATGAAGTGTTGATCTGCGCAGAACTTCATCAGGGGTTATAAACTCTATAGGCTATTCAGAGTCATGCGAGGTTCATCTTTGATGACTCTTTTCAGCTGAAGGTAATAGGTGTGAAAAACAACGTTCGACTGCCACTATTTTTTTATATCACTTGAGTACCAAACTATGGTGAACCTCACAGAAAGCGTCTCAAATGGTTCAATATCCGGGAAGGTTGCACCTTCTGGAATCTCCCAGACAACAAAAGTGATGAGGATCAAGAGCCAGCTAAAGTGAAACTTGTATCCCTAATCCTATGCTTTGCGACGGTCTAGTAGCAACTGATTAATTAGGTACTTTTCCCAGTTCATATGTAGGCCTTCAACGCACTTTCTTGCGAGGTCAACGCCAAATCCTATGACCTACGTAGGTTTTTTCTTCCTTAACTTTATGGATATTAACTGGCAGGCTAGGTGCACTATGCCATTCTGGATGGAGTCTACCTTGTAGCTTCGAGTCCCCTTTTCAACATCGTCGTATGTATCCTTGATATTTTGTGCTAGTGCGCGATCTGTGGCTTTTCCTGTATACAACTCCTATGGGTCGGTTCCTTGCATACTTAATCCTGTGATCCTATGGATCAACGTCATATCGACTATAATACAACGGTCTAGCCATAAGTAGCCACCATGGTAAAATGAAAGAAATAGCTTGACACAAGCGTTGACTTCCTGGTGCCTTCCAAAGTGTGGGATTTTCATTACATTTAACAGGGTGGACTATGTGAGGTTCATCATCCATAGTTGGGGGATTATTTTTGAGTTCTTCCCCTTCGTCTTGGTCAGGTATTTATACGGGGCGAGCATATTATAGTTCTTGTTATCTTCGAGGTTGAATTCATTGAACTTCAATGTTGTGATCTTGTCCTTCTATGCTCGAACTGCACATATCCCCTTTGGGAGTTACGCAGTAACCATGGAGTACTCGAAATTTCTTGGCACACTACCTCGAATCATCATGTCGGCCAGAGACGGGATGTAGTCGGGCAATATGGATGGGATCAGCTTCGCATTGGATAGGTCATCTCTATGTTTGGTTCTCTTTTCTGCTGATGGTCAGGATGGTCCAGCTCCGCAAGCAGTCGACGAAGAGACTTGCACTCTGCTCGTCAATGACACTTGTACACCCACAGAAATCAATCTTCCAGACATGACTCTCTCAGTCATGAGTTCAATGAGTACTTCCTTCACATATTCTTTGAGTGCGCTAAGTTCTTCGGACATATAGCTCGTGGGTAGATATCTCGAGTTCGAAAAGTAAATGATCAATTCAATGGGATATATGTCAAGAGCACGATGATCATTGTGCGAAATCAACTATTATATGGGTTTATCTAGTCATGGTTGGAAAAAGTGTTCTCGTTGCATGGCGCAACGGAATAAATAGGTAACTTGGCAATGGATCTCTTGCAACAATCAAGACGCCTTCATTAATGCAGTTATGTTCGTTATGGCATGATCCCAATGGTCTGGTGGAGAACTTTCTGACCATAAATGCCTTTATACCTATTCGGGCCATCGATCGAATGGTTATACTATTTCCAACGACTATATTTCTTCGCCATGGCGAAGTGCCATGTGACACAGTTCTGATATTCCGACGAATTCCCAATTTTGAAAATTTTCCTTCTGTGAAGGTCCCTCGGGAGCCTTCTATAACTTTTTGATCTTAGCTCTCTTTTTACTTAGTTTTCTAGCCTTCTTTCCACAGGGCTTCGTCTCGAAATTCCTTTTTCCATTCTGATTCTTATCTTCTTTTGGCAGAGTAACTTCGCGCTAGTGAGATTCTTTCCTAGAAATTAGGGGTAATAATTCATCTATATCTGGAATAGGTACTTCAGTCTTTTGTGAGTCTTCTAGTGTTCTTCCCACTTCGAAATCCAAGTCTTTGGTTTTAAATAGATTTGCTTGGTTCTCCTATTCTTCAGTCAAGTGTGTGATCCTCCTAGTCATGAAATCTTTCAACTCTTGCTTCTTTTGTTGTAAGACGTCTTCTTATTTCCTTCTGGCCTGATCTCCTTCAATCCAAGGTTTTCCTAGTAACATAGAAAATGGAGCATTGTTCTCAATAAATTTAACAACTTCAAATTCTTCCTCTGTCGAAGTTCCATGAGCACTGATAGATATCTGGGTAAGTATTCCACATAGGGTTATCAGTTTTCCTCTGAATAATCCTATTCCTCCTAATGAATAAGTCATAGTAGGCTCCCCTAAAAGTTCCCAAGTTCTTTATGTCATGATATTTACCTGTGTTTCCTCATCCATAACACAGTCAATGTCGAAGTCTCATATTCTTTCTTCAATGCACTCTTTTTCTTTGAAGATCTCTGATAAGTTGATATGTCGATGGTCATTCAGGGTTTCTTTCATCTATAGCAATACTTTTTCTGAGTCTTTCTAGGGTTCTACCATGGTTTCAGTTGCTTGACCTTTCTCGTGGTCTTCTTGTCTCATATTCATCCTTTCAACCTTAGCAACCATTCTAGGGAAATCCAAAACTTCATGGTCCATAGCTTTGCAACAGAGGCAACTGGGTCTTCTACCAGGACATTCCTTAGCCAGATGTCATGGTCTTCTGCAATTGTAACAAAGGGTTAATCCTCTCTTTCTCTTAAATGATCCCCAACCTCTCTTGTATTGCACACTAGTATCATGGTAGCTAACCTGCAAAAAATTCTTTCTAGGATCCTGCATCCATTTGTTAGTCCAAACATTCTCTCTATGCATAGGTATAACATATCTTTCACTACTCTTATCAGATCTACTCATATCAAATCTTCTTTCTTCTGTCAATGCCCTAGTTTTCAGGCTAGGACAAATCTTGTCAAACACACCTAGATCCATACTCTAGGAACAAAAATTTCCACTAATCTTATCTTCAACAAAGCACAAAGCTTCTAGATCTAAAAAAATTCACTATGCTTACCTCTTATTAGAGCACAAAGCATTTCGATCTTACCTCTTTTCTTCAGATCAAACTTCTTTTCTTAGGACAGAGCTTCAAAGATCGAGTAGAATACTGCGCACTAGAGAGACATATCTACGCATAGAGCTTTCAATATTTCAGATTAGATCTTTGCACAAAGCTTATTTTTCCTTAGTTCCCAGCAATCACAGTTTCAGGTCAGATCTTCTCACAAAGCTTATTTTTCCTCAGTTCCTAGCAATCACAGTTTCAGGTCCCGACAACAAAACCATTTGTTGGCACAAGGGTAGACCCAAGGTTCAATGCTACAACAACACACAAACAAAACCCTAACTACCGACCCTTCGGGAACACCTGCGAAGCAGATGAAGTCTCACCCAAGGTAGAGGCAGGGGCGGTTGTAGGAATCATATGTATGCAACCTTAGATAGGGAACAGATCTATGATTCTAACACTTAACATAGCACTCAATAGTTAGCATTCATCAATATCCAGTCTTAGTTACAATGTAGTTAAACCCTAATTATAGAGTATCACAATATTCATTCATATCTACGGTATTTAAGCACTAAGCACACATAAATAAGTCAAATCTAACATCCATCCATATTATTAAGCACTAAGAATCAACAGATCTATCTATCATTCATCTATATTAAATCACTAAGCAAGTAAACACATAAACACATCAATACATCACACAAAGCAAAGCAACACAACATGTACGTGGTTCACCACCACCCTGGGGCTATGTCCACCAACTCTTCTCTTTTTTATTATCTTTGGTGAAGTTTCTTACAGGCACATAGCATCCAAGTTCTACTCCGCAAAAGATAGGAGATCTACACACACTTTGCCAGATACTCCTTCTAGCTAGGGTATAGCACCAAGCCTTCACACAGTCTCTTACAGTTACTTACACTAGCCTTTCAAGACTCACACAGTATGCACAAAGCACTTACAACTCTTGATCACATAGATCCAACTCTAGCACTTAGCACACCGTCCTACTAAGTCTTTCTTTCCAGTCTCTCTCTTACATTGCCTAGCTAATTATTTATACATTACAAAATAGGCCTAAACATGGGTAAACCCATGGGCTGACATCCCATACCCATTACATAATCCCAAATCCCAAAAAGGGCCCTAAAAGGGGCCGAGATCCCGCGATCTCCACTTCGTCTTGCGCTCCACCTTCGACAGCCTGTCGAAGTCCCAAAATTAGGTCAAACATGACCAAGAATCCTCAAAACTTGGTCAAGGGCCAACAATAAGTTATCCTTTTCATTGTCGCTTGAATCATCAGGGCATTTTACCACTTCGTATTGTATGGTGTTGAACACATGCATCCAAGTTTTAACTATGTTTATACTTCTGGGAAAAGTATCCGAAATAACATCTGTGTTCTGGACAAAACTTTCATCAACTGCTTTAGGCACTTTCTGTGGAGTCATGATATCAAATTCAGAGTTCTGTTACCTATTACAGAGAATGAGAATGCAAAAAACTAGTTATTTCGCTAAGCCTTCTCTAAGAAAACAAGAAAGTGATTCAGAACTAAAAATATTCTTTTCCTTAAACCAATAAACCATGCGTATACCTTCACTGACAACATGTTTAATTCCTTTATTAAAAAATCTTTGGGCGTTAAAATCTAATCTTATTTGGAATCATTTCCCTAAATCAGATATTAATGTCATTTATGGTTGATACCTTGGGAGAAGCACAAAATTTGAATGTATCCAATAGATTAATTAGAGTATAATCCTCATTAGTACATTAATTAATCATACCTATCATTTAATCATGTTCTGGTGTTTCCAGCCTCAGGGATATTTAAAGTAGTTTAAACTAAGACTTACGAAATGAGAAATCCTGATAGGTTTTAATTAACTATAATCATATTTAATTCTCTTAATTAATCGCGATTAGTTTTAACATGTCGGGGTTTCGGGTATCGATACTTCAAAATCCTCTATATGTAAGAGCTCTTGAATCACAAAGTTGTGACAAGGTTTACTTATCGTTAATCTTTTTTAATCGTTAATGAACCCAACTTAACATTTAATACTTTTGTGAGTTCGAGTATCGGAACTTCGAAGATGCTCAATATTGAACCTTCATACTTGGCAAAACCCCGACTCCTGAAATATCAAAATCAAAACTTTATAGAAATTGATTCATTAATTAAAAAGGCGGCTCCAGAATATCTTAAGACATTTAAATCATTGAATTGATTAGAAGACTTCATTCAACGGTGATTATCCAAGTGCATTTTTGTGCTTTTTATTTAAACAAAAAATAAAATTTATTTTAGTTTAAGGTTTAGAAAAATATATGTTTCAACATGATTAATGTCCTCAATGGGAGTGAATGGTAGCCATGAGACAAATCTCCTTACACGTAGCCTGTTGGCACAGGGGCAGACCCAGGGTTCAATGCTTTAGTAACGCACCAACAAAACCCTAACTACCGACCCTTTCAGCAATAGATGCGAAGCAGATGAAGTCTCACCCGAGGTAGAGGCAGGGGTGGTTGTAGGACTCAAATGTCTGCAACCTAGCTGGGACACAGATCTGTGATTTACACCACTCTAACAAAGCACTTAGAAGTTAGCATTCATCAGTATCTAACCCTTATCCACATCGCAGATCCAAACCCTAATTACAAAACAACGCAACATTCAACTAGATCTAACACATCTAAGCACTTAGCACATGGAAAAAGATCAGATCTAGAATTTATTCACATCACTTAAGCACTAATCTATCATACTAGATTCATCTAAACATTCATTACTCCACTTAAGCTTAAATTATATACACAAGACAATAACCAGAATGCACAAAGAAACCATAACATAGGATAAACGTGGTTCACCCCAGTGTGGGGCTACGTCAACTCTTCTCAACATAGGATAGGATAAAGGATAACATAGGATAAACTCTTCTCTTCTTTATTATTCTGTCAAGCTTCTTACAGGCAAAGAGCATCAAAATCTTACTCCGCAGAGGACAGGAAATCTGTGTGCACCTCGTCAGATCCTCCTTCCCCGAGTTAGATCATAGCACAAAGACTCCTTATATAGTCTGTGCACAAAGCACTACAGATGACCCACACTTAGCTTTACAGCCTCAACATACACTAAGAACAGAGCCTCTTACAATTACTTGCACTTAGCACAATACTTAGCACCTAGCTTCACACCACTTACTTACATCTCCTAGATTTCTATTTATACATTACAAAAGGGCCTAAACATTGGTAAAACCATGGGCCGACATCCCCATACCCATTACATAAACCCTAATCCAAAAGACGCCCTAGAAAGGGGTCAAGATCCTATGATATCTTCTTCGACTTGCACTCTGCCTTCAACCAGCCTGTCGAAGTCCCAAAATAGGTCAAACATGACCAAGGATCTCCAAAACTTGGTCAAGGGACAACATAGGCTAAAGAGAAAGATGGGTATATGATAGGGTCATAGACCAACACCATTGTGCCATTAATTGTGGCCTACCAAGGACAAGAGGTCGTTTGTCTTTTTAAATGGCCTATAACTCTTCCAAAGATACCAATGTTCGATCAACAATGACGATTCAAAACCTTGTGACCAACATTCCTTCAATCTACTCATGCTTTGATCCCATGAACATTTTCCCATTCAAACACTGCTTAAAAAAATATAATAAAATTTATAGTTATAAATCGACATAAACAATACAGAGATGTGATGGAAAATTAAAAAACCTCTCAATACCTATTATTATTACCTAATACAAATGAGGTTTATATGACAGAGCCAAATCTTAGGAGAGATTAACAAAGAGAGACAGAAGGGAAACCTTATTCATTTCCAAACCCTTAGTACATTATTGAAGGTCGAGGCCTTGGGCTTGATGTCATGATTGGGAGTGAATGGTCTCCATGAGATAACTCTCCTTACATGTAGCCTGAAGAGAAAGATGGGTATATGAGAGGGTCGTAGGTTAGCACCATTGTTCCATTCACTGCAACCTACCAAGGCGAGGAGGTCACTGGTCTTTTTAACGACCTATAATTGTTCCAAAGAAACCAATGTTCGATCAGTAGTGGCAATTCAGAACTTTGTGACCAACATTCCTTCAATCTACTCATGCTCTCTCAAGAGAATTTTCCCATTCCAGCCCCACTTAACAAAAGTATAGTAAAATTTATAGTTTTAAATCGACATAAATAATATACAGATGTGATGGTTCAGGTTTTTCCTACACCACTGATTTGAACCCTAACTTCCTAGAAGAAACAAAAACCTGAAATGTCATAAATTATTACTCTAGAATGACATGGGTTAATGAATACACGATGTTGGATATGGAATCAATGAGCATGTAATTGACATAACTATTAATGTGTAGTGTGGTTTAATCAATACAAAGCTTTGGATAAAATGAACCAAATTAATGCACATTGCCACACAATGTTGGATATGGAGAACTATATTAATTCACACCGACACATAGCGTTGGGTATGGAGAGCTTGATTAATGCACGCCACCACCCCTTCCATAAGAGGTCAAAGTTGAAATCCAATAGGGTGGAAAAAAAATAAAGTTTTTGAATTTTGAATTTTAATAAAATTATTATTAAGAGTCCCCTATGTTCGACCTTGGAAATGTGACAAAAATTGAAGCCAACGGGAAAAATAATAGACATACAAAGGAAAAATCGAATACTATATCCTTAGCATGACATGGATAATAATAATTAAAATTATTTAATTTTTTTTTTAATTGTTTAAATAAAAAGTAATGTTATAAAGATTTTTAATTTCCTAGTAAAATATTTTAAGAAAAGATAATGATTGATAATTACAATCATACACTAGTTTGGTAGGATGAGTGAAGACCATTTAATTTATTTATATAGAAATATATTGAGGCTAATGCATGCAAAGAACAAATTCCTTCCATAATAACTTGAAGTAGGACACGAATCAAGAGGAGAGACAACATTTTTTTTTTTTGTAACTGGTGGATATTGCAGGAGATTATTGATATTAATTTTTTTGGAAGAAATTTTCTTCTTTCTATGAACCAATATTCTATTAAATTTTACTTAAAATAATTTGGCTTGTTGGAAATGTATTAAGTACTTCATTTGATGAATGAGGGGAGTCAACTCTAGCAGATCAAATGTCTTCCCTCAAACACACATACACAAAAGGGATCTACACCTATTAGGGTTCAAACCTGGGTTGCTTCCATGGCAGTTCCCACTACAAGGACAATAAGATTTTTGGAAGCAACACTAATTCCTATTCCACTTTTAGAAGAGGTTGCTAGTGGAGGTAGGTGGGATGAGGTTTTATGTTTGGTACATATAGAAATATCAATGCTCTATGATGACACATGTACTAGTGCACTTAAACATCTTACACACCATATATAACAATTCAAAAGACACCTCATTGTGCTCAAATTTTCTAAAACATGATGCTTAAAAACCAAATTTCCACATGGTGCACACTAAAATTATAACCACCATGATGAGCATGTGTGTGTGTGTGAACGTGTGTGCTGATGCATCCCCCCCCTACTTCCCCGTAGGGCTACATGACCTCTCGATCAAGGATCTCTGATTCTTGAATCGAACGACTCTCTGAAATCTTGATGGTCTCCTTCTATATATACACACATGCCCTTTCGGATTTCTGGTGTAGGTCTTATGGTACCCATGACCTTCGCCTTCGCACTTGTGAAATCTCATAGTTTTGGGGCTCTAGATCCTTTTTCGATAAGCCAGGTGTGAGGTTCCTGCACGTGACCACCAGCGGTGACCACACGCCTATCCAAAAGGTTCTTCACGATATCCAACTTTGGGTGTTTTGTTGTGAATCACCCTCGACCCTCTCGATCCCTGAACTCCAAAATATGAAAATATCGAGTGATAGATCCATTCCTTTTACTCCCAATGATGTGACCTCTGGCTATGACATGGGGTCCAACTCCCAAGCAATTCGGGACTTCGCACTTCATGAAGTCGAAATATTTCTTTCCTCTCTTCTCCCGAAACCTGAACTCTTCTCCCCAACGAAAGGGATCAATGGTCCCTATCTCTCCTGCAACTAACGGTCGAGATCCACTTCATGACTTCATGCTTTGGAGGTTTTCAATTATCCTCCTCGCGAATATTCCGAAATCTGAATCCTCAAACTCTCGGATCTTCTTCACGCCTCCCTTAATATGACCGATACGAATTACTCTGGATCTTTACCCAGAGTCCATAGATCTGCGCCACGTCTCTTCCGAATTCGACGACCCAGATTCACTTCGGCTCTTCGGATTTTGGGAGTTTCAAATCTCAACTGAAACTCTCGAATGGATTTCCCGAAGCCACTGATCTGTTAACGTGTATCTTCAGGCGATTAACGATCATGATCCTTCTTTGTCTATTTCACCTCCTCCTTGTCCACAAACTTTTGGAGTTGTGGATCTCATGCGACCTGTCCTCCTTGATGATGGACGGTCCCAAACTACTTCGGGACTTCGAAACTTTGGTAAGTTCTCTCTCCTGCGTGTGCAAACCGCTAAGGCTCATGCACCTTGCTTTGATTAGATGGGTGTTGATCCTCCATGTTGTGATCCAACGACTATTGTCGTTCCTCCTCCTAAGGTTATGATCTCTTCCGTCTTAGAAGATTTTCTAAGTGTTCAAAGGCCTCGACCTTTGCTCCTCTTACGAGTCTGTCTCTTAGACCTCGTTTACACTTCTAAAAAGTGTTATCCCTTCTGATATTTATCCTTTGAGGATTCTGATTTCTCACACACTCCTTACATTTTTGGGATTTCGTCAAACTCAGATCGAAAGATTTCTTGAAAAATAAATTCTTCTCGCCCTCCTGACATTCCTCTATTATGGTTCTTTGCTGCTTGGTCTCTCCTCGCCGTTGTGCACTCCTTGCACCTAGTCTAAGTTCCCCTTGCTCTCTCTGAACTCCTTTGAGTCAATTCGAGACTTTGTCGACGCACTCCTTGCATACGAGATGCACACCTTTCATATGAGTTTCACAAGAGAAATAATTGAAACTTAGCCGGTTTCGTCACGAACTCATGCGATTAACTCTTGAACAATCACACATGAACGAAATGAATTTGAATCACACACATAGAGAATATAACATTCATTCAATCACACATCGAAATAAACACAGTCCGAAGAATTGGGACAATTCTGTCTATTTCTATTCATTCATGAAACAAATTACATAATATTGTTGTTCTTCAATGCGTCTTTCTTCTACTATATTATTCTCTATTACTGATCTATATCTCCCCTATCCTCTATTCTATTACAATACAACACAAACTATCTAAGGAATGACTCCACGATCTCTCTCTGTCATGTCTGCAACCTATCCTGTCAAACTTTGGCACTTACCTACTTTCTCCTATTACAATAACTTCCATTTATTACCCGATAAGGGTTCCCACTCCCTATTTGTAACTTCTTACAATCGTATAAGACTTTACAAACAAGATATATTAAAAAAAATGTTGTTTCCCAAAATATCTCAACAACTCGTTTTCCTTTTGAATTAAATGTTGAGATGTCATACCCCTTCCTCCATGCTGAGATGATATTCATGGAATATTTTCCATGAGTTCCCACACTGTCTTTCCATGCTTCACAATATCAGGTTTAGTGACCCAACTTGAATCTTCCACTAGATGATTTTTCCACTTCACTAAGTATTCAGGATATGTCATCCTCCTGGTCTTCTTTCCAGCTCTTTGTTCAATGATTTTTTCCATCTGGGGTTTTTCTGCTATGGGCAATTGTTCTTCCCACTGAAATTATTTTTGATCATCTGATTCTCCTGCCTCATCTCTCTTGTAAGGATACAAGTATGCAACATTGAATATCGGTGATATCCCAACATTGTCTAGCAACTCAATTTCATAAGCATTGGCTGCGAATTTTTTGAGAATTCTACATGGTCCTATCTTCCTCATATTCAACTTGTTATATGTTCCTCTTGGAAACCTTTATTTTCTCAAATGAGCTAAAACTTCATCTCCAACTTTGAATTGAACTTCTCTTCTCTTCTGGTCAACTCTATTCTTATATTTTTGGATGTTGTCCTGTAGCTTCTCTCTAACTCTGTCATGGAGCTTCTGCATTTTTGTTGCAAAATCCTCTACTCCAGCACTCTTGAACTCATCTTGATTCATATCTCTCAACTCTGTAATCCCTCTTGGATGTATACCATACACAATTTCAAATGGACTTTTCCATGTGCTTCTATTCACTGAATTATTGAATGCAAATTCTACTTGTGCCAGAATCTGATCCCATTGACGACCTTGCTCAGTGACTAAACTTCTTAACATGATCCCTAGACTCCTTTTTACTACTTCAACATGTCCATCTGTCTGAGGGTGATATGATGAACTAAAGGACAATTTTTTCCCCAGCCTCTTCCATAGATTCCTCCAAAAGTGTCCTACAAATTTGGTGTCCCTGTCTGAGACTATGCTCCTAGGAAATCCATGTAGTCTCACCACTTCTCTGAAACACAAATTGGCTATGTATGTAGCATCGTTTGTTTTCTAGAATGGTATGAAATGTGCCATTTTTGAAAACCTGTACACCACAACAAATATGGAATCACTCCCTTTTTTAGTTCCAGGCAATCCCAATACAAAATCCATATTGATTTCATCCCATGCCCTCTCTGGAATTGGTAATGGATGATACAAAGCTATGTTCTTTTTTCTTCCTTTTTCATACTGACAAATTCTACATTGTTCACAAACGTTTTCTCCTCTTCCCTCATGCTCGGCCAACAATACAAATTTCTTAGCTGTGAAAATGTCTTATCATGACCAAAATGTCCAACTAAACCTCCATTGTATTTCTCTTTCAGCAGGTTATCTCTCATTGAGCAGGTCAGTATGCATAGTTGGCTTCCTTTGAACAATAATCCATCCTAGATCAAATATTTAGTCCATGGGATTATGTCTCCCAAGAAAGGATTCTTACATGCCTCATAAGCCTCCTTAAAATCTGGATCTTCTTGATACATTTCCTTGAGGTGTTCAAACCCTAAGGTCTCCACTTGGAATTCATGTACAATTAAACTCCTCCTGCTCAAAGCATCTGCAACCTTGTTAGCTGGTACAAAAATATGTTTAATAACAAAAGTAAAATTCTGCATAAATTCTACCCATTTAGAATGTCTCTGATTCAACGTTTCTTACCTAGTAATAAATTGCAAAGCTTGATTATCATTGTACAAGACAAATTCTTTGGGAATTAAATAGTTCCTCCACTTCTTTAAAGCTTGAATCACTGCATAAAATTATTTTTCATATGTGGAATACTTCTTCTTGGTGTCATTCATCTTTTTACTAAAATAAGCAAATGGCCTATTATCTTGGCTCAAGACTGCTCCAATAGCTAATCCACTTGCATCACATCTCACTTGAAATGTTTTTCCAAAATATGGTAAGACCAGAATTGGCTGTTCTGTGATCTTCTCCTTCAACACTTTGAAACTCTTTTCACCTTCCTATGTCCAATTAAAGGACTTTTGATTCTTCTTCACAGTGTCCAACATGGGCGCACATATACCACTGGAATTTCTGATAAACTTTCTATAAAAACTTCTAACCCATGAAAACTTCTTACCACAAATATGCTTCCTGGCGATGGCCATTCTTTGATTTCTCTCACCTTTTCTGGATCCATCTTCAATTCATTTGAAGAGATTACAAAACCCAAGTATATGAGTTCTTTCTTCATAAAAGAGTTTTTCTTCATATTTATCAACAATTTTTCTCGCTGCAACTTTTCCATCACTGATGTCAGAGGTCTTAAGTGTTCTCCCTCTCTCTTACTGAAGATTAGTATGTCATCAAGATCTACTATGACAAATTTTCCTATGAAGTCTTTCGATAATTCATTCATTAATCTCATAAATGTGCTTGGTGCGTTTCTTAACCCAAATGGAATGACCATCCATTCAAACAATCCTTCATTTGTTTTGAATGTTGTTTTCCATTCATCTCCCTTCCTCATCCTTATTTGATGATATCCACTCTTCAAGTCTATTTTGGAAAAATAGCTTACTCCACTCAAACAATCCATCAAATCATCCATCCTTGGTAAAGGAAATCTATACTTAATGGTGATCTTGTTCATGGCTCTGGAATATGTACAAATTCTCCATCCTCCATCCTTCTTTGGACTTAACACAGTTGGTACTGTGCATGGGCTTATGATTTCCCTGACTAAACCTTTATCCAACAACTCCTGGACTTGATTTTTGACTTCCTCATTCCTTCTAGGTGTCAACCTATAAGCTACTTTGTTTGGTAAACTAGCTCATGGAATAAGGTCGATATGATGGATTATACTCCTAATGGGTGGCAATGAGTGAGGTAACTCATCCACTACCATGTCATCAAAGTTTTCTAATAGTTCTTGGATTTCTTTAGGAAAATATTCCACAGAATTATTTGTAAGGATAAATCTAGGCTTCCTCACTACAACAAATTGCATTTCTTTCTCCTTCTTGACTTCATTCATGAGTTCCTTCCCACTCATGAGAAGTATACTTGAACTGGCTTCCCTCTTTTTCTCTTTGTCTTCTATTGGTAACAACATATCTATCCTACCGTTCCTTTCTAGGGTATAAGTATTCTTTCTTCCATCATGAATAACTTTTCTATCAAACTGCCATGGTCTCCCCAATAAAATATGACATACATCCTTAGGAATTACATCACATAATATTTCATCCCTATAACCTCCTATTTTAAATTCAACTTGGAATTGTTGAATTACCATTACTTGATGTCCTTTCTGCAACCATGATACCTTGTATGGATTTGGATGTGCAGTTGTCTTCAGCCCTAGTTTCTCCACCATCTCTGTGGATACTAGATTTTCAGTGCTCCCACTGTCTATGATCACCTTGAAAACTCTGTCTTTCGTCTTGCAAGCAGTTCTGAATAGAATTGTTCGTTGAAATGGTTCCTCTACCTCCTCTGGTTTAAGAAGAATTTTCTTCATCATGAGGTTATTTCCTCCTTCTGCTACTTCTGCTTCCACATGCTTCTTTGCCTCGAAAATGTGTGCTTCGCCTCCTCCATCTTTATTTCTCTCGGGACATTCCCAAGACTTGTGCCCTGGTTTTCCACAGGCATAAAATCTAAATTCACCTCCTTTGGCTCTTCCTCTTCCTCTAGAAAAAGAGCTTCTTCCTCCATCTTGTCCTTCCATAGAACTTCCACCTTTCTCAAGGTGACTATGTTGTTTTTTAGCTTCATGCTTCAGTTTCTCGAACTTCTCTCTGTTGGTTCCCTTACATCTGCTTGAATTTACTCCTCTGTTTCGTTGGCTTTATTTCCTGGCCAATTTCTCTTCAGATTTCAAGGCTGCTTGATAATAATCCTCAACTTTAATAACATACATCATGCTAATCTCCTCTTGTATTTCATATCTCAGCCCATTGATATACCTGGCTCTTTTTTCATCTTCATTCTCTTTCTGTCCAACCCTGATGTTCAGTCTGTAAACTTCTTCAGTGTACTCCTTCACTGATAATATTTTTTTTCTCAGGTTTTTCAATCTTCTGAACAGATTGATTTGGTAAACCTTTGGGATAAATTTGGATTTTATCTTGGCTACCATCTTATCCCAACTTTTAATTTTCTTCTTGCCATTGCCCCTGTGTTCATCTTGCAGTTCATCCCACCATAGTGCTGCATGACCTTTTAGTCTTGTCACAACATGTTTCACCATCTTTTCTTCTTCCATATCTTCGTAATTGAAGTACTTTTCCATAGCATGTACCCAATCCAACAATTATTCAACTTCTAAATTGCCTTCATACATTTGTACCTCTATTTTTTCTCTGGATCTTATTCTCGAAACAACTTTCAATAAGCGATCTCCTGCAACATCCTCTACTACATCTTATTCGACCTCTATCTCTTCTCTCTCAACTTCAATGATATCTCCAACGTCCAATTCTCTCCTCTACGTTTTTTCCATGGTGTCGAGTCTGATTCTGAGTCACCTCATTTCCTCTTCCATCTCTGCATTCTCTCTATGCCTTCTGGGTGCATGATTTCACTGCATCAGCTTCTAATGCCTTCAAACTTAAATCAAATTTTGATACCACAAATGATACCAATTTATCTCCTTTCTCCTTTTTCTGTTGTTTACAAATAAACTCAATATCGTCTCTGATACCACCTAGTGCAACCCCCCCTACTTCCCCGTAGGTCTACACGACCTCTCGGTCAAGGATCTTCGATTCTTGAGTTGAAAAACTCTCTGAAACCTTGATGGTATCGTTCTATATCTACACACATGCCCTTTCGGATTTTTGGTGCAAGTCTTATGGTAACCGTGACCTTTCCCTTTGCACCTGTGAAATCTCATATTTTTTTGGCGCTAGCTCCTTTTCTGATAAGCCGGGTGAGAGGTTCCTCGACCTAATCACCAGCACTGACCACATGCCTATCCAAAAGGCACTTCACGATATCAAACTTCGGGTGTTTTTTTGCAAGTCACCCTCGACTCTCCAGATCCCCGAACTCCGAACTAAGAGACAAGTGAGTTCTAGCTCCGGTTCTTTGACTCCTGGCGATGTGACCTCTGGATATGAACTAGGGTACAACTCCCAAGAGATTAGGGACTTTGCACTTCGTGAAGTCAAAAGACTACTCGCCTCTCTTCTCCCGAAACCCAAACTCTTCTCCCCAACGAAAGGGATCAATGATCCTTATGTCTCCCACAACTAACGGTCAAGATCCACTTTGTGAATTCATGCTTTTGAGGTTTTCAACTTTCCTCCTTGCGAATCTTACGAAATTGGAATACTTAAACTCTCAGATCTTATTCACACCTCCCTTAATATAATGGCTATGGATTACTTCAGATCTTTACCTAGAGTCCATAGATCTGTGCCACGTCTCTTTTGAATCCGACGACCCATATTCACTTTGGGTCTTCGGATTTTAGGAGTTTCAAATCTCAACTGAAACTCTCAAATGGATTTCCTGAAGCCACTGATCTGCTGACATGTATCTTCAAGCGATCAATAGTTAGGATCCTTCTTCAGCTATTTCACCTCCTCCATGTCCACAAACTTCTGGATCTGTCGATCTCGTGCCACCTGTCCTCCTTGATGATGGGCGGTCCTAAACTACTTCGGGACTTCGGAAATTTGGTAAGTTCTATCTCCTGTGTGTGCAAAGTGCTAAGGATCATGCACCTTTATTTGATAAGAGGGTTGTCGATCCTCCGTGTTGTGATCCAACGACTGTTGTCGTTCCTCCTCCCGAGTTTCTGATCTCTTCTCGCTTAGAATATTTCCTAAGTGTTCAAAGGCCTTGACCTTTTCTCCTCCTTCAAGCCTGTCTTTTGGACCTCGTCTAGACTTATGAAAAGTGTTATCCCTTCTGAGCTTGATCCTTTGAGGATTCTGATTTCCCACGCACTCCTTTCATTCTTGGGTTTTTGTCAAAATCGTATCGAAATATTTATTGAAAAATAAATTCTCGCCCGCCTGGCATTCCTCTGTCCTAGTTCTTCGACTCTTGGTCACTCCTCGACGCTGTCCACTCCATGCACCTATTATAATTCCCCCTTGTTCTCTATGAACTCCTTTGATTCAATTCGAGACTCTATCGACTCATTCCTTGCGTACGAGATGCACACCTTGCATACAAGTTTAAGAAGAGAAACAATTGAAACATATCTAGTTTCATCACGAACTCATACGATCAAATCTTGAACAATCACAAATGAACAAAATGAAAAATCACACACACACAGAATATAACATTCATTCAATCACACATCGTAATGAACACAATCCAAAGAGTTGGGACAATTCTGTCTGTTTCTATTCATTCATGAAACAAATTACATAATATTGCAGTTCTTCACTGCATCTTTCTTCTACTCTATTCTGCGCTATTACTGATCTCTATCTCCCCTATCCTCTATTCTATTACAATAAAACACAAACTATCTAAGGACTGGCTCCACGAGCTCTCTCTGTCCTGTCTGCAACCTATCCTGTCAAACTCTGGAGGTTACCTACTTTCTCCTACTACAATAACTTTTAGTTATTACCCAATAATGGTTCCCACTCCCTATTTGCAACTTCTTACAATTGTATCAGACTTTACAAACAAGATATATTAAAAAAAATGTTGTTTCCCAAAATATCTCAACAACTCATTTTCCTTCTGAATTAAATGATGATATCTCATATCCCTACCTCCACACTGGCGTCTTTGACTTTGAAGGCGATTCTCTTGCATCATACTCCTCTAGTTAAAATATTCATGGACTCCTGTACATGAGTTCCTGCATTGTCTTTCCATGCTTCACAATACCAAGTTCAATGACCCAACTTGAATCTTCCACTAGATGATTTTTTCACTTCACTAAGTATTTAGGATATGTCTTCCTCCTGGTCTTCTTTCCAGCTCTATGTTCAATGATTTCCTCCATCTGTTTTTTTTTTTTCCGTGGGAAACTGTTCTTCCCATTGAACTTCTTTCTGATCATTTGATTCTCCTGCCTCATCTATCATGTAAGGATACATGTCTGCAACATTGAAAATCGATGATATCCCATAATTGTTTGGTAACTCAATTTGATAAGCATTGGCTGCGAATTTTCTGAGAATTCTGCATGGTCCTATCTTCTTCATCTTCATCTTTTTATGTGGTTCTCTTGGAAACCTTTCTTTTCTCAAATGAGCTAAAACTTCATCTCAGAATTCAAATTGAACTTCTCTTTTCTTCTAGTCAACTTTGTTCTTATATTTTTGGTTGCTGTTCTGTAGCTTCTCTCTGACTTTGTCATGAAGTTTCCACATTTCTGTTGAAAAATCCTCTGCTCCAACACTCCTGAACTCATATTGATTCATATATCTCAACTCTGTAATTCCTCTTGGCTGTATACCATACACAATTTCAAATGGAATTTTCCCTGTGCTCCTGTTCACTGAATTATTGAATGCAAATTCTGCTTGTGCCAGAATCTGATCCCATTGATGACCTTTCTTAGTGACTAAACTTATTAACATGTTTCACAGACTCTTGTTTACTACTTCAGTCTGTCCATATATATAAGGGTGATATGTTGAACTAAAGGACAAGTTTGTCCCCAACCTCTTCCATAGAGTCCTCCAGAAGTGTCCTACAAATTTGGTGTCCTTGTCTGAGACTATGCTCCTAGGAAATCCATGTAGTCTCACCACTTCTCTGAAAAACAAATTGGCTATGTGTGTATAATCATTTTTTTTTCTGGCATGGTATTAAATGTTCCATTTTTTAAAACCTTTCCACCACAACAAATATGGAATCGCTCCCTTTTTGAGCTCTAGGCAATCCCAATACAAAATCCATACTGACTGCAACCCATGGCCTCTCTGGAATTTGTAATGGATGATACAAACCTGTGTTCTGTTGTCTTCCTTTTTCATACTGACAAATTTTGCATTTGTTCACAAAYGTTTTCACCTCTTCCCTCATGCTCGACCAATAATAAAAATTTCTCAGCTATGCAAATGTCTTRTCATGAMCAAAATGTCCAGCTAAACCTCCACTATGTTTCTCTTTCAGCAAGTTATCTCTCATTGAGCATTTCAATATGCATAGTTGGCATCCTTTGAAMAATAATCCATCCTGGATCAAATATTCAGTCCATGGGATTTTATCTCCTAACAAAGGATTCTTACATGCCTCATAAGCCTCCTTAAAATCTGGATCTTCTTGATACATTTCCTTGAGGTGTTCAAACCCTAAGGTCTCCACTTGGAATTCATGTACAATTAAACTCCTCCTGCTCAAAGCATCTGCAACCTTGTTAGATGGTACAAAAATATGTTTAATAACAAAAGTAAAATTCTGCATAAATTCTACCCATTTAGCATGTCTTTGATTCAACTTTTCTTTCCTAGTAATAAATTTCAAAGCTTGATTATCACTGTACAAGACAAATTCCTTGGGAATTAGATAGTGCTTCCACTTATTTAAAGCTTGAATCATTGCATAAAATTCCTTTTCATATGTGGAATAATTCTTCTTGGTGTCATTCATATTTTGAATGAAATAAGCAACTGGACTATTATCTTGACTAAAGACTACTCCAATAGCTAATCCACTTGCATCACATCTCACTTGAAATGTTTTTCCAAAATCTAGTAAGACCAGAATTGGTTGTTTTGTGATCTTCTCCTTCAACACTTTGAAACTCTTTTCAGCTTCCTCTATCCAATTAAAGGACTTGTGTTTATTCTTCACAGTGTCTAGCATGGGTGCACATATACCACTGGAAATTGTGATAAACTTTCTATAAAAACTTGCTAACCCATGAAAACTTCTTACCTCAAATATGCTTCCTGGTGATGGCCATTCTTTAATTGATCTCACCTTTTCTGGATCCATCTTCAATTCATTTGAAGAGATCACAAAACCCAAGTATATGAGTTCTTTCTTCATAAAATAACTTTTCTTCAGATTTATCATCAATTTTTCTTGCTGCAACTTTTCCATCACTGATGTTAGATATCTTAAGTGTTCTCCCTCTGTATTACTGAAGATTAGTATTTCATCCAGATATATTATGACAAATTTTCCTATGAAGTCTTTCAATACTTCAATCATTAATCTCATAAATGTGCTTGGTGCATTTTTCAACCGAAATGGCATGACCAACCATTCAAACAATCCTTCATTTGTCTTGAATGATGTTTTCCATTCATCTCCCTTTCTCATCCTTATTTTATGATATCCACTCTTCAAGTCTATCTTGGAAAAATAGCTTGCTCCACTCAAACAATCCATCAAATCATGCATGCTTGGTAAAGTAAATATATACCTAATGGTGATCTTGTTGATGGCTCTGGAATATGTACACATTCTCCATCCTCCATCCCTCTTTGGACTTAACACAGTTGGTACTATGCATGGGCTTAGGATTTCCCTGACTAAACCTTTATCCAACAACTCCTGGACTTGATTTTTGAGTTCCTCATTCTCTCTAGGTGTCAACCTATAAGTTTCTTTATTTGGTAAACTAGATCCTAGAATAAGGTCAATATGATGGCTTATACTCCTAATGGGTGGAAATGAGTGAGGTAACTCATCCACTACTATGTCAACAAAGTTTTCTAATAATTCTTGGATTTCTTCAGGCAAATCTTCCACATAAGTATTTGTAAGGATAACTCTAGGCTTCCTCACTATAACAAATTGCATTTATTTCTCCTTCTTGACTTCATTCACGATTTCCTTCCCACTCATGAGAAGTATACTTGAACTGGCTTCCCTCTTTTTCTCTTTGTCTTCTATTGGTAACAAAATATGTGTCCTACCATTATTTTCTAGGGTATAAGTATTCTTTCTTCCATCATGAATAAATTTTCTGTCAAACTACCATGGTCTCCTGAATAAAATATGACAGACATCCATATGAATTACATCACATAATATTTCATCCCTATAACCTCCTAATTTAAATTCAACCTGACATTGTTGAGTTACCATTACTTGATGTCCTTTCTGCAACCATGATACCTTCTATGGATTTGGATGTGGCATTGTCTTTAGCTCCAGTTTCTCCACCATCTCTGTGGATACTATATTGTCAGTACTCCCACTCTCTATGATCACCTTGAAAACTCTGTCTTTCTTATTGCAATAAATTCTGAATAGACTTGTTCGTTGAACTGGTTTATCTACCTCCTTCTCAGGTTTAAGAATAATTTTCCTCATCACGAGGTTCTTTCCTCCTTCTACTGCTTCTTCTTCCACATGCTTCTATGCCTCAGTAATGTGTGCTTCACCTTTTCCTTCTTTCTTTCTCTTGGGACATTCCCAAGACTTGTGCCCTAGTTTTCCACAGGAATAACATCTAACTTCACCTCCTCTGGCTCTTCCTCTTCCTCTAGAAAAATAGCTTCTTCCTCCATGTTGTCCTTCCTTAGAACGTCCACCTTTCTCAAGGTGACTATGTCATTTTCTAGCTTCATGCTTCAATTTATGGAACTTCTCTCTATTGTTTCCCTTACCTCTGCTTGAATTTCCTCCTCTATTTCGTTGGCTTTGTTTCCTGGCCAATTTCTCTTCATCTTTCAAGGCTGCTTGATAACCATCCTCAAATTTACTAATAGACGTCATGTTGATCTCCTCTTGTATTTCATATCTTATCCCATTGATATACTTGGCTATTTTTTCATCTTCATTCTCTTTCCTTCCAACCCTGATGTTCAGTCTGTAAAATTATTCATTGTACTCCTTCACTGATAAGATTTTCTATCTCAGGTTCTGAAATCTTCTGAACAGATTGATTTGGTAATCCTTCGGGATAAATTTGGATTTTAGCTTGGCTACCATCCTATCCCATCTTTTAATTTTCTTCTTGCCATTGCACTCGTGTTCAACTTGCATTTCATCCCACCATAGTGTTGCATGACCTTTTAGTCTTGTCACAGCATGCTTCACCATCTTGTCGGCTTCGATATCTTCATAATCGAAGTACTTGTCCATAGCACGTACCTAATCCAATAATTCTTCAACTTCTAAATTGCCTTCATACATTGGTACCTCTATTTTTTCTCTGGATCCTATTCTTGAAACAAATTTCAATAAGAGATCTCCTACAACATCCTCTGCTACATCTTCTTTGATCTCTATCTCTTCACTCTCATCTTCACTGATATATCTAGCGTCTGTTTCTCTCCTCTGCGCTATTTACATGGAGTCCAATATCATTCCAAATCTCCTCATTTCTTCTACCATCTCTGCATTCTCTCTATGCCTTCTAGGTAGCATGCTTTCACTGCGTCACCTTCTGATGCCTTTAAACAAAAATCAAATTTTGATACCACAAATGATACAAATTTATCTCCTTTATCCTTTGTCTCTTGTTTGCAAACAAAATCAATATCGGCTCTGATACCACCTGATGCAGCCCCCCCTACTTCCTCGTAGGGATACATGACCTCCCAGTCAAGGATCTCTGATTCTTGAGTCAAACGACTCTCTGAAACCTTGATGGTCTCGTTCTATATATACACATAAGCCCTTTCAAATTTCTGGTGTAGGTCTTATGGTACCCGCGACCTTCCCCTTCATGCCTATGAAATCTCAGATTTTTTGGGCACTTTCTCCTTTTCTTATAAGTCGGGTGCAAGGTTCCTCCACTTGAACACAAGTGGTGACCACATGCCTATCCAAAAGGCCCTTCACGATCTCAAAATTGGGGTGTTTTGTTGTGAGTCACCCTCTACTCTCCCGATCCCTGAACTTTGAACTAAGAGACTAGCGAGTGCTAGCTCTGTTCCTTTCACTCGTGACGATGTGACCTCCTGCTATTACCTGGGGTCCAACTCCCATGCGATTCGAGACTTCGCACTTCACGAAGTTGAAAGACTACTCGCCTCTCTTCTCCTAAAATCCGAAATCTTCTCCCCAACAAAAGGGATCAATGGTCCTTATCTATCCCACAATTAACGGTCGAGATCCACTTCACGACTTCATGCTAGATTCCACAAATCTGTGCCACATCTCTTCTGAATCCAATGGCTCAAATTCACTTCGGGTCTTTGAATTTCAGGAGTTTCAAATCTCAACTGAAACTCTCGAATGGATTTCTCGAAGCCACTAATCTGCTGACACATATCTTTAGGCGATCAATGATTGGGATCCTTCTTCGGCTATTTCACCTCCTCCTTGTCCACAAACTTCTGGAGTTGTGGATCTCGCGCCACCTGTCCTCCTTCACGATGGGCGGTCCCAAACTACTTCGAGACTTCAAAAATTTGGTAAGTTCTCTCTCCTGTGTGTGCAAAGCGCTAAGGCTCATGCACCTTGATTTGATCAAATGGTTTTCGATCCTCCACACTATGATCCAATAATTGTTTTCGTTCCTCCTCCTGAGTTTTTGATCTCTTCCAGCTTAGAATATTTTCTAAGTGTTCAAAGGCCTCAACCTTTTATCCTCCTGCGAGTCCATCTCTTGGACCTCGTCTACACTTCTGAAAAGTGTTATCCCTTATGAGCTTGATCCTTTGAGGATTCTGATTTCCCATGCACTCCTTGCATTCTTGGGATTTTGTCAAACTCAGATCGAAATATTTCTTGAAAAATAAATTCTTCTCGCCCTCCTGGCGTTCCTCTATTTTGGTTCTTCGATGCTTGGTCGCTCCTCAATGTTGTTCACTCCTTTCACCTGGTTTAAGTTCCCCTTGTTCTCTATGAACTCCTTTGAGTCAATTTGAGACTCTGTCAATGCACTCCTTGCGTACGAGATGCATACCTTCCATATGAGTTTCAGAAGAGAAACAATTGAAACTTATCTAGTTTCGTCATGAACTCATACGATCAACTTTTGAACAATCACACATGAATTAAATGAATTTAAATCACACACACACAAAATATAACATTCATTCAATCACACATCGAAATGAACAATGTCCGAAGAATTGGGACAATTCTGTCTGTTTCTATTCATTCATGAAACAAATTACAAAATATTGTAGTTCTTCACTGCATCTTTCTTCTACTCTATTTACTGATCTCTATCTCCCCTATCCTCTATTCTATTACAATACAACACAAACTGTCTAAGGACAGGCTCCACGAGCTCTCTCTGTCCTGTCTGCAACCTATCCTGTCAAAATCTGGCGGTTACCTACTTTCTCCTATTACAATAACTTTCAATTATTACCTAATAAGGGCTCCCACTCCCTATTTGAAACTTCTTACAGTCGTATAAGACTTTACAAACAAGATATATTAAAAAAAACGTTGTTTCCAAAAATATCTCAACAACTCATTTCCCTTCGGAATTAAATGTTGAGATGTCATATCCCTACCTCCACTCTTGTGTCTCTGACTTTGAAGGCGATGCTCCTGCGTATTTCCTGATTCTCATTTGGAAATATAATTTAATAGAATTCATTCAAAAAAATTATCATCATGATTCGAATACATGTCGAACCATTCAATTTGAAAATAAATCAAAATATACCATACCAAATGACAAGAAATTATGAATAATACTAAAGTTATGATATCAACTTCTAAGAATGGTGAATGCAATATAAAATTATAAATCAAATGAGCATTATGGAAGGAGGGAATATTTACTTAGATGTGCAACATAAATATAAGGGAACTAGAAATATGGTAGGGTCTGATGTGCACTTTGATCTTTCAAGGAATAGGAAAGAGGATTTTGGTGACTTGTTCCACCCAAACTTCTAACAATAATCAACCCAATGAAAATTTCAAGTTATATTGGTCAACATTTGAATTTTGGTATCAAGTTGAAAGTATAAATGTGAAGACACCTAAGAGATTTTTAGAAGATTTCATATACAAAAACATTTAATGCAAAGGGAACCATCAACATCAAAAGTTAGTAAAAGTTTATTGAAGATGGTGAATAATATTCACCCTACTATGCAACATTCAATGCTATGTGAGGTGATGCATAGGTCATCATGTCTAAAAGAAATTCAAATTCGACAGCATGTACACCACCCCTACAAAATTCAATGTTGCATAGTAGGGTGGATATTGGTCGCCATTGACGATCACATTCGCATGATTTTTCAAAGGGGTAACATCCCGTTTTTGGTATTTTTCAAAGCACATGAAGGATATCAAAAGTAGTTCGATCATAAAATTGGGACTAATCATAAAATCAAGGGAATTGTTTTTTTAATTGTTCAGTATGACATTGTCCAATTACAAAATCAGGCCCGATTGGGATATCGAGGGAAAAAATACTTTCAAATGTGAAGTAAACATGGTAGTTGATCATGAAATTAGGCCTAATTATGAAATTTCTTTGAATTTAGATATCAAAGAAAAAAGTGACTTGATCATTTGGTCGTGCTTGATCAATGGATCATTTTGATATTTTGAAAGTCTTAGCTCAAATTGTTTGGATGCATGGATAAACCTAATTGTGAAATTGGTCCCTATTCAAATATTGATCAGTTATTTTTTAATGCATCAACATCTGACTCTATTTTATTAGGATAAAGGGACTAATTGTGAAATCAGGCTCAATTTAAAGATGGAGGAAAAATGTGAATGATGATCAAAATTTTAATTGGCCCAATTGAAGTTAGTATGAGTAATTTCCTTAAATTATGCAAGTATGCATTTCCTTCAATATTACAACTGTGAATTATTTTCAACGATTTATTTCTTAAAATCATTGTAGGTAAATCAATGTATAATACCTAATTCCTACATATACAATTGTTATGGGATAAAATCTCACAGGGATCTTGTTGAATACACAACAAAAGTTTCCTAGGATTAACCTAGTAATCCTAGAAAGAAAAAGCGCTAGACTTCTTATGATTTTCCTAGATCTAGATTCAAACACATGGATTCATGATTATCCTGAGTGGTGAAGTTGCATACCTTTCTTGAGGTTGTCCTTTTTATCTCCTGGATTTTGTAGTATTGAAACTCCAACTCCAAGCTCCACAACCTACTTCCTGTATACAAAATACAAGCAAAATATTTCCTACCTCTCTACTTGGGATTAGAATCCTAGATATAAATTTCTTCTAATAAGATATATAATGACATAAATCAGATATAAACATTTTCATAATGGAATACAAATATATCAGGGTAAAACCAATGATATATTGACAACATAAGATGAATTACATCAGGCATACCTTAGGTGTTGATGCATGATCCATTGGACTCCTTGCTCCTCGATCTTCCTTTAGCTCCTTGGTCATGCTAGGATTCACTGACTTATGGTTGTAGTAGCTGGAACAAGAACCTCATAAATTGGAAAACATTACAATACTATAAATTATTCATCTCTTTCCCAAGGCTTGCCTTTGTTATATATCTCTTTGGAGGAGGTCTGGGAGAGCTTCTAGATCTTCTACAGACCACTAGAGACTTGAATGATGTGAGTTCCTAGGCCCTTTCCATGGAGATACAAATCATCCCTTGCATATCACCTTGTAACTTCTCGAATCTATAAGCTTTAGAGAGACTTTGTTGTTGAGACACTAGTGATCAACGAGGTTCCTCGCTTGTTGTCTACTAGGTGTTCTGCAAGGATCTCCACAAAGGGGGTAAACCTTAGGTAGAATATGTATTATGGATTTTATCTTCTTATGGATTCCTCTCTAGCTTATAGAGTGGAAATTAAGGCTATAATAGATGCCCCCCTAATGTGTGAGATCAAGAAAGGAATGGATGGCCAAAATATATTACAATAAAATAGTTTCCATTTGAGGTAGTGCGAGGGGAGAGAAAAGGAGTGTCGGAAGTCAAAAGAGTCCTACAATAAAACACCAAGGATGATAGAATATATATACCAATCCCCTAAGTAGACATACTCAGATTCTAAATGAGCATGTTTGCTAAACAATACATTGTGGATCCGTGAAATGAAATTCTAGACCATGGACATGAAAGAATACACAATGGATTCATGTCATCAATAAGACCATACCCACGAGCCAATACAATGTGGATATACCTCATGAACACAATCATAGCCACCAAAAAATACAATGTGGATCTATGAAAAAACATATAGATATCAGGAAGAAAACGAGCACTGAGGAGAGTTCCCCGAATGTCTTCAACGTACTCATAGATAAGTGATATACTCCATTGCAACTTGGGAGGGGATGTTGTAATGGAATGATGTGTCCCAAAACCAAATATCTTCGTCCCAAACCCTGATGGTATGAATATGCACATGCAAATAGATGAGTTGTTGTCAAGGATGGTAAAAACTGTTTTATTACAAGTCATTGATGTATACCATTAACAAATGCAAGGGGATCCACTAATGATGAATATGGAAATGAAGGTAGTTATTACAATCTAGTGAGTGTGAATAGAGGATATGATGTTGAGCACTTGTAGAATCAATCGATCAGAAGTCAATGATAAAAAGATCATTGTTGATCATGAGGAGACCTGCCACTGAGGAATGCAAGCTCCAAGGTACTAGTTGGTTTCTATATCCCTCTCCTAGATAATGTGTTGAAGTCGATAGGAAGATATTTTTCGAAGGAGGGCCTTGATGTATCCCCCATCAATCGACATAAAAAATACACTAAGAGATGATGTGAAGAGAGAGTATCACTAAGTACAACTGACATAGGAATGGCAGACTCAAAAAGTCAACGAAACAACATATGGACGACTTCAACTTAAACTTCCCTTGAACATGTAGCATGTCACAATGGTGACTTGGAAAAAATATGCAAGAGTTGGACGAATATAGTGCAATAACACATGAGACATCAAAGCACCCTCCATAATGACTGGAAGAGTAACCACTTGGAGGAGTATCTCTGATTCATATTACTAGGATGGCTCCTAGGCAAGCTAAAACCAAATTGTATGATGAGGAATCAAACATGTGCCATGTTCAAGGGAGACTCGACTCACATTGCCATTTTGAGAATAGACCAATGGTGAAAAACGCCCCACTCTTTTTTTAGTTTTTTTGTCTCCTTCAAGGTTTAACGAGCACGAAAGAATGACACAATTATGCTCGGTCTCCTTCATGGTTTAACGAGCAAAAAAGAATGATGCAAGTAATATCGATCTGTATTTTTCATTTGGTTTTAACAAGATAAAAAAAGAGTTAAAATGATACTCGTGAGTGTCTTTTTTGTGTCCTTTTACGAGTCCAAAAAAGAGATAAAAGTATACCCGAAGGGAGAGAACGAGTGGCTTAAAACATGTTCTTGTGTTCCAAGAACATGGAATTGACCTAAGCAATGAGGAATGAAAATGGTATTAGAAAGTGATATCCACTCTTAGAAATTGTACTCTCCCTGGGTAGGTGGGTGCAAAAAAAAGGCCAAATAATGTAAGAGGCTGATGGTCAAGGTTACTGCATAACAGTAAGTGGGATATGGGTCAACAATAACTCAATGAATAGAAACATGACGTGAGCAACAGATGCATAGGATAACATTAATAAACAAGAAAAAATTTTGGGAACCCCCATGGGATATCACCAAAATATATATGAAGAAAGGAAAATGAGGGTCAAAATTCAAGTCACGATGGGGATAAACGAGGGCTCAGGGGCCTACAGGGAAATCGTAGCATGGAAACCAAATGGAAATCTGGGTGCTAACTAGGGTTCCCATGAAGGGTAGGCACTACCATACATGTTATGACATGAAAATTTAATGTCTATGGTATTAACCTGAAGGGATCGAACGTAAGGCAATGTAAGGGTAGAATGAACGGTTAATAATGCACAAAGGGAAATGCAAGGAAAAACCTATCCCTATATGCTAGTTTGGAAAACACGTACCTTAAGTCATGTGGATGTTTTCGTCTTCATAAAATATTCCCTATAATCCTGTCAACACATGCAAACTAGATTCACGGGGTCAAATTTCATAGTGAAATCTCAAAAAGAAAATATTTTTGGATTTTTTTGATATGATATATGAAAAAAAAAAATCACTCACACTACACATCTATGTACAAAGAACTAAGGATCTTGATGCTTTACAGCAAGTAGATCCCATTTCTAGGCTCGGGCCAAGGATCTTTTTTGTCATCAATGAAATAATGAGCCATTGTCAACATCATGTGGCTCACCATGCCAGGGCCATGCCACATAGGAATGAATATCTATGGCTGAAGATACTCATCATGAGTGGTTTCATGAGCTACGACAACTCCTTGATGGGACCCATCAGGACATGAAGGATGTACAGAACATAAATATTTGATGGAATGGGAAGTAGAGAAATCATTGACAGGTTCTAAAAAAGATAACCAATGCGGGAAAGGGTCAAAAATAGGGGTTTCACTGGATGCCTTGGAAAATGCCCCCAGTCCTAGATCAAGACTCATCATGTCAAATATCATCGGTTATGAATCAGGAAACGATGATATATGTGACACCTTATCCATTGGATTTTATATGGAAGACATGAATTCCAAGATGCCCTTTTCTAAAGGAAACTCAATATTAAGGAAATCATGTGAACTGAGAGAGTCAACAACCCACTCAGGTGGAATAGGGCGATCGCAGTCCATATGAGGATGGAGTTGCTGACCAATATCAGTGGATGTTGATGGGATTGTTGGATTGAAAATATCAATTGCGGTGAGTGGCATGGAAGCTCCATATGAATCAAGATCATCGAGACGAGGTACCACCCAAGGATCAAAATACCCTAGGGATCCACTAGTAAATGATGAAATTATGTTTATATGTGAAATGTTTATAGTGGGAGATAATGGGGGAAGGGAAAAAATTCCCATCAGTGAAGGATATTTGAACATCCCCACACTGACATTTATATAAGACTATGTGGTATCACTGAAAAACAGTACATTAGAGCTTGTATTGGATCCAAGGTCTAGGGTAAACACAAGATGATCAATCGTAATGATTTTCCCTTGATGAGGGAAGAAGAGGACCCTAAACACCAAAGATACAATTTCATTCATCTCATAAAACCAAGTATGATTGAGTAAAAAATTGTACTCAAGAGGTGCGTTGACAACCTCCAAATCAACAGAGACAATCTTACCACCTAACTCGATGGGTAAGGTAGTGATTATTCCATGGGGTTGGAACATGTGTTTGTCGAATGATTTCAATAATGTTGCAGATATGTTGAGGTTAGGAGAGTCAAGGGCCTTCCAACAAGAAATATACATGATGCAAGTCGAGGCTTGTTCATCCACCACTATATGGTAAATATTTTTCCCCAATGATCACACTGTGATTTGAAATTTTACCTAATGGGAGAGCCTATGAGTAACCTGGGAAGAATCAAAGGTGATCATAAAACTCGTGTCCAAGGGATCAACCCCACCTATGGAA